>JAJLZQ010000027.1:0-210417 GCA_030572255.1 Kodamaea fukazawae | reverse complement strand
ATACACATGAGCGGCCGTATTATCTCTCATCCCAGAGGAAACGGCTGTTCTGGCGAATGCACACAAGCATATGAATTTGGCTGCGCTCCAGAAATTCGAACCAGAGATGAGCAACCATGGAATTTCGGGCTTCCGTCCTGCCCACTTATCAGCACGACGAATGTGTGACCCCGGCCAGACGTCTGGGTTGCTGCAGGCTCCCGCAACACGTTGGCATAGCGCCAACCACACGTCGCTACTGTGGCAAGGTAGCTCTGCCCACACGGAGCTCCGAACAGCGGTGCACGGACTTTCCCGAAGGTGGCTCTACCCCAAATTATTCTGCCCTCGACATGCACCTTGGCTTTTGTAACGCCAGAGAGATCCGGCCTCCTATATATACTGGAGGATCCCACCGCCACTAGAGACTCCACAAGCCACAGCAACTGGACTAAAACATCCTACAAGATACCTAGCATTAGCATTTCCTACAACGGCATTGTTAGACACGTCGCCAAACCTTCATATACGCGCTAACTCCACAGTGTGTGTCCCTCTGGCGTCATCTTCAACCCACCCAAAAAAAAAAGGGAAAAGAAAAAGTTTATTTAAGAGCCCCAAACCTTGTTTGAAAAAGGAGATTCCATAGTCTGATTGAATTCGATACTACAATGAGCTTCTTGTCGCGAGTGTTTAGTTCCCAAGAAAAGGAGAGAGGATCATTCAACAGCAATGGCTCCCTCAGCTTGATCTCGCCCATGCTTCTGAACCTGTCTGTGGCTAATGAGCCCGTGTCGCCACTTACTCCGAGCTCCCCAGCCGTCATGACGCCCAACGGGTTGAACAACGCCAACTTTGCGCTTAGCATCCGGTTGGAGTCGCCCCCCGTTGTGTTGTACGGCCATCCTGCCGAGTCCACCGGCTCCATCATCCTGGGTATCCTCAAGTTGGATATCTTCTCCAAAAGGCCCAGATCAAAAACCGCCTCCAGCGGCCCCAACAGTGGTGTCAGCTCACCCTCCTACTTTGCCGACCACCATGGCGAAGAGCTTGCCTTGCAAACCGTCACATTATCGCTTGTCCAAACCATCAAGTATGGCCGCACGTTCTGTATCCAGTCCTCCTCGATCTCAAACTGTAAGGACTGTAAATTCCAAAGAACCACCTTGGCAAGATGGGACGTCTTGACCGAAACCACCTCCTTCCCCATCGGTGTCCACGAATACCCATTCTCCCACTTGATCCCAGGCTCCCTTCCTCCCACATCCAAGTTGGGGTCATCCCACTCAAATGGCTTCGTCAAGTACGACTTGGTTGTCACTGCAACATTGCCTGGTTCCACCTCAGAAACCTCCGTCAAGTTGCCTGTTCACGTCTCCAGACTGATCTTGCGTGGTCCAGACAGAAACTCCCTCAGAGTGTTTCCTCCAACAGAGGTGTCGGCCACCGCAGTCCTTCCAAACGTCATATACCCCAAATCCACCTTTCCCATCGAACTCAAGTTGGAAAACATTGTCAGCGGTCTGCTGGACAGAAGATGGAGAATGAGAAAGTTGGTTTGGAGAATCGAAGAAAAGACCCTGATTAGAGCACATGCATGTACCAAGCATGCCACCAAGTTGAAGGCCGTCCAAGAGGCCCAGAAAAAGGCCCCTAAACCTGCACCATCCAAGTCTTCAAGCGCTCACCATTCGAATATCGACACCACCATGAGAGTCTTGCTGCGTCCAAGTGAGCACTACCACCCACAGCTCCACCTTTCCCCATCGCAGAGAGCAGCACAGCTGCAGCAACAACAGCAGCAACCACAACAACCCCAAAACCCAGAGAGTATGGATACTGAAATCGAGGATGACGTGGAAAACGACTTGCAAGGCAGACAGGAAACCGCCCCAACCAGAGCCAATGAAAGCTACTTGGAGGATTTCGGTAGCTTGATGCCTGTGGCTTCTGTGTCGTCAAATGGAGTAGCCCTCACCCCACAACAAACTCCAGCAGACTCAGCGGCTTCCGAGCACTTGTATCTTGAAGAAACACGTACTGTGAGTCACGGAGAAATCAAGTCGGGATGGAAGTCTGACTTTGGCGGCCGTGGCCGCATCGAGATGGTAGCTGAAATAAAGGCTGCAAATTTCTCCACCGGCTTGAACAAACATGTTACTTACAAAAGCAGCACTGATAAAGACACCGAGACAGACATCTTGAAGAACGGTGCCAACATTGCTTGTGACATTGACGACCCTACCTTGGGGATCTTTGTCAACCACACCTTGATTGTGGAAATTGTTGTTGCTGAAGAGTTGGTGCACACCGTCGATAAAAAGAAGAAGGCCAAGCATGCAGACAACCTGCTTGCTCCAACCAATTCCAACGCAAGCAAGGACTCTGCTCCTTCAGGCGAATCGTCGCCAACCACAAGCAGCACTGGTGTGCCTACCGGTGCTGCCCGTGTGCTCCGTATGCAATTCAAAGTCTTGTTGACCGAACGGTCCGGATTGGGGATTGCCTGGGACGATGAGGTGCCTCCAACCTACCAGGACGTGCACACCCTCTCGCCCCCCACCTATCAAGAGTCTCCTGCTAACGGCACGCCAATACTCACTCCATTGCTTTCTGGCGAACCTCTTACAAATACGATCCTGCGCTCTACTCCTCGCGTCCTCAACGGTATTGGTGCCACTCCAGGACTCAACCCTCGGACGTCGATCAGTATCCACCAAGCATTAGACGAAGGAATCCAGGAATTTACTTTATAGACGGCATTACATGTATAGAATTAACGAATCATGATTGGGCAAAGTTGTGTAGATTGGGGCGCTACTGTTTGGCTGCAAATAATGTTGCAGCAACTTCAACAGCAGCCTCAATTAGGATTAGGCAGTCCTCCTAACCGCAAAAGGGTATCATAATCTACAGAGAGAGTTGTGTAAGCTTAAGATTAATAGCATTAAATCATTAATAAATACGTTCCCATACGGCTGATGGAAGGTGTGTTGACGTCGCCAACATCAAATGCGGTGTAGATTAGTGAGTCAGTTCACTGTGAGTCACTGACTAGGTTGTGTTATGAGGCTAGGTGTGTTATGAGGCTAGGTGTGTTATGAGGCTAGGTTGTGTTATTCGTTGAGTCAGTGACTAGGCTGTGTCATTTGTTGAGTCAATGACTAGCTTGTGTTATTTGTTGAGCTGGACAGGTTGTGTTGTTCGTTGAGTCAATGACTAGGTTGTGTTATTCGTTGAGTTGTGTATTCGTTGAGTTGTGTTATTCGTTGAGTTGGGTTATTCGTCGAGCTGGTTGTGTTGTGGTTGTGTCACCTGCGGCGACATCGATGGCGTGGTTATATATCACAGTCGGTCGTTTCGATTACTGCACATCGTTGGTAAGCTTGGCAGTCTCATTCTTTGCTTCTTCCTCGCCAAATCGACTCACTTCCAAAAGAGAGCTGTATATTCCAGTCAACTCCAACAAGTCATTGACCGAGTCCCTTCGTAAATCGTAAACCAATTGCTGAAAGGAGTACAGTTTTATCACCCCAATCGACAACTTGTTGTCCATCAAGAACTTCATCAAGTGCTTGTGGAACTTCATCAGACTGTAGGGACTGTTATCGAACTCTGCCAGTACAAACTCGGTGGGAGACGATGCGCTGAATGTGGGGTGGGTACTGTAAGGAGCACTTTGAGGTTGACTTTTGGATATATCGGGAGACTCCTGAGGTCCGGCAAAGAGACCGTTCTGAAGAATGTGCTGGTGGGCTGCTTGAGCCGACGCTGGGAGACGCGGAGCAGGGTTCGAGGACGTCGGAGCAGTGGGAGTCGGGATCGTGGACGGCAGCTGCTGCGGAGGTTCGACCTGGAACTGTCTTTGCTGGGGCTGGGGTTGAGGCTGGTGATGATGCTGATGCTGAAGCTGAGGCTGTTGTGGCTGTGGTTGTTGTTGTTGCTGCTGCAGCGGTTGCTGGTGATGAGGGTGGTGCTGTGCCTGTTGATGCAGTTGTGGCTGGTGAAGGTGCAGCAGTCGTTGGCGGTCCTGAGGCTCCAGTTGGTCCAGCTGTTGTCTTTCCAGATCGTAGCCTAGCATCTCCCCACTGTTGCCATACCTCACGCCGTGGCCGTCAACAGGCACTTGCCTCGAGTAGTTGACTGCATCTCTGGATAACTTGTGGGTCTTCAAGTGTTCATTCAACTTCTTGGGAGACCCCTTGTCGGAGGCCAAACGGACGATAATCTTCCCACAAAAGTCACAGACTGCTACGTTGGGGTTGGCCAGGTCCTGGACAAACCAGGACCATACCCACAGTTTCTTTTTGGCTCCAAACTTTTGACCGGGTCGGTTTCTCCGACTCTTCTTGGGTTGCGGTTCTGTGTCTTGGTGCTCTGACCCCGAAGATACGGGGCCCAAAGTGGACGACGAATGGTCCACGCTGGTGTCGTCAAGCTTCTTGCCCGTGGGCACCTGATTTGAGGATGTGGAGGAGGAGGTGGGATTCCGAGACGATCCACTGGATGCAGACGTCGGGTCGGTATTGATACCGGTGAGTACCTGGATGCTCTGGTTCGCCGAGTTACGATTGAACGCGTTGTACGGCGTGAAGTAACTCATTGTTGTTGTGAGTCTAATATTTAGTTTGGCTGCAAGTTTGTAGGACGTGTAACGCTTCGTACTGACCGGATGTTTATGTCAAAACAGAAGTCGGAAGAAATCTTTCCGGTTGCTTGAAAACAAAAGGAGGCGCGTATTCCGACCTTCTCACCGACGGATCCGGCCCGTCGTCGTCGTCGAGCATACAATGCATTGGCCCACACAAGAGAAAAACACTGGAAACTGGTGCTTCAAAAGTGTGCCCAGCATGCCCCAAGCTACGATCTGCCGATATTCACACTGTCTGAAGAAGGCTGGTTGCACTCAGGGAGCAAGTGCTTAGGTGTTGGCAACAGACAGGCAGCCGCCGCACGGCGAACTTTTGTCAGACCGATCTTCTGTCCATCATGGCACAAAAGCTTACCAAGCTTGCGGATCTTCAGAATCGTGCAACTATCTCGACTTTGAGTGCTTGCTGGCAAACCAGCCAACTAGTTGCAGTGACCGAGGCTGTGGGTGGTCTCATGTAGCTCATTGCCACATCATCATCGCAGTAACAAGTTGACTTGGAGATATAGTTGACGTAGCTGTGGAATTGCCTCAACCACTGTAACTCGCAAGATCGTCACCGCAACACAATTCGCCAGCGAAGGTTCGCTGAAACGTATACGTACGCACAAACGTGGAGATTTGTGAGGAATTCTGACCACCGGCTTGGCTTGTAGATGAAATTGCGTTATTCCTTGCAACCTCGCTTCCTGGCCAAAAGTGCAATTTCGACCATCGCGGCTGAACTCTCACGTGAGAGGCCCACTTTCGTCCTACTGCCCGCCCGAGGAGTGGTCCATCCAAGCGGGTTTCGTAATTTGAGCTCACAGACCTATCCCCGGAGAGCCCCTATCTTTTCCATTGTTGCTATATCGTAGTTTTTGTTGCCTGTAGGACACTCACTTGCTATACCGTGGGTATCTGTTTTAAGAACATCCCCAGCATCTCTCGCGTTACCTGCAGTCCCAACGGCTTTCGACTTTTATTTTTTTTGCGCAGTCCCCTTAAACGCGCACCCAAATGGGACACCGACATTTCGAAAACGGATTTTGCAGCCAGCAGCGACAGACACTCCCAGGGCATGAATTAGCAGGCCACCCTTTCGCTACGGAATGGAACTAGA
This sequence comes from Kodamaea fukazawae, assembly GCA_030572255.1. Lineage (NCBI taxonomy): Eukaryota > Fungi > Ascomycota > Pichiomycetes > Serinales > Debaryomycetaceae > Kodamaea > Kodamaea fukazawae. The sequence continues at coordinate 204,685 of JAJLZQ010000027.1, read as the reverse complement.
TCGATGGGCATGGTGCGTCAACATTCCGGCTTTAATGACCTTCAGCATGCAAGGATCGGAATGCGATGCGGTGTACGAAGGTGTCATTGTACATGGGACTGGCTAATAGTATGAGGTGTCAGTTCCAGATTCTCAGTCATCACACAATCCTTAAATGTAATTACTTGCCTCGAAAGGGAACGGAGATGAAATAACCAGCTCCATGGAAAGCTTCAGTTCCAAACTTGGAAAGACCCAGCACCACCCCGTAACTTCCCCATATAAATACCCAATGGTATCCCCATATCTCCCCTCTCTCATAAAACTCAACCACAACAAAGAATACGTGTATACGGTCCCTAAATTATTGTTTGTTAAGTCCCTAGTGTTTTAATACCCAACCCTCCTTTCTACACCTCTCAATTTCCAACTACAGTCACTCACTTGTTTCTACATCTCATTCTACTTACATTATTCTAGGACAATGCAATTCTCCAAATTTTACCAGATGTTGGCTAGTGGTATCATGATCGCCCAAGTTGTTGCAGCTCCTGCCAAGCGGGACGACGGTGACGACGACGATGATGGCCCAGTTATAGTTCAATTAACCACCACTGTTGATAATGTCAATACAAATTACGTTACAGTTGCCCAGAACACGGACATTGCAACCAATTTGATTGTGAATACCGAAACGGAAACAGTCACTCACTACACTGCCACCGTTACTTCAACAGTGTTTGGCTCTGCTTTTACTTATACTACTGTGGCCACCACCCCGATAAACGTGGCTCCAGGTCCACAGGACACCACTCAAGGTGGTTCCCCACAGACCGAGGACCCACAGCCTCAACCAACAACCCACGCTGATCCAACCACTCCGCCAGCTCCTAAAAGTCCTACTACAACCACCACCACATCCCAAACTGCTGCTCCCGCAACCCCGAATACCGTTACTACCTCCACCTCCATTCCTCCTGCCATAGCTCCAACACCTACCCCTGCCCCAGCTCCATCTCCAACTGGTACTAGCGACTTTGACGGTCCTACTATCACTGATTTTAACAGTATTCCATCCTCGACTAGCGGCTGGATAATTGAGAACATCACTACTTCTGTCTCCAACAGTGTTTGTTACGTTGATTTCGACTACTACGACGTCTCTGACTCGGTCGACACAACTACAATCACTTCAACGGTGACTACCACGGTGACTCTTTCTTAGGTTGAAGCCACACACAGTGCTACCCAGCCCAAGAATTAGTTTGCTCACGGCGAGTTGTTTTTCCACCGTCACCCACACGATGGGTGACGTGTGGTTCTTCACATTTTTATCTTATGGTTTTACGGTTTTTATTCATTGCTTTGTTACGGATTTTTTTATGATTGATGGTTACGTTCAGATCAATGCCCACTAAAGGGCACCACCCAACGGGAAGAAGCTGGTTATTGTATTTGTCTACTCTACATACTATACTCTATATGCTCTTATCTCTCAAGTACTCTCAAGTTTCTTATGATCTGCACTAGGGAACTATTATCAAGGACACAAACAAACTACAAGCGAAATAGCGACTCGTCAGTCGCAAAGACCAAGAGGGTCTTATCTATACAGTTAATACATATATATGATTTTGTTTCTGTAGCCACCGGGGGTGCTTGTCATCAGCACCAATTCGTATGCTGCGCAGCTATTGACGCAGACAACTTTGAGTGTCGCTGGGCAATTGCCGGATTGGGCAATGGCTGCAAAAGGTCGTAAATGTCTGTGTGCTCGAAGAGCTTTCGAGGACAGCAGGTGCATGAAGTGTATATGAACAGTAACGGAGGATAAAATGAGAGTACTGTAGCAAGCAGTTTTGACCTTACCAAGACGAACTGGTTCCACTATCAGAAGCCACTTCCTGGTCTTGCTCGCCGCCCTGAAAGGAATCCAACAAATCTCACTTTAAGCAGACATAACTACAGAACACAAAAGTATGTTCCAGGACATTTAGTTTCAGTTAGATTTCAGAAACAGTTCTAACTATGTTGGAGTTATATCCAGCCACCCCGACATTGTTCAAGATTACGCCCCCATACGAGGAGGGTTGTAAAGTAAACTATACGAAAAAGGTGACATTACCAAGAAGTAAGTGATATCGAACTGCGTTGAAAGTCTTGGACCACGGGGCAGGGTGTATCAAAACCTTGGAGCACAGCGTATCGAAACCTCTTAATTCAAGTAAGATACTGCAACAGCATGAAAGAGGAGTATGTCGACACGCCCAATGGAAGTAACACATCCAGATGGGAGCACACCCAGGCGTGAGCTTTAAGCAAATATGCGTGCAGCACTTACAAGTTGTACCTTCGGTGAGGTGATAAAGTCGATAGTCGCTATCGCCTTGTCTACTACTGTAAAACCACTTGACACACGGCCAAATACCAGTCCTGCATGCTAATTCTATAGGGCTCCAGCCCTCAAGCGCACACGTGCCAAAACCTCTTGTAGTGTGCGACAACCACCTCCTTAATTTTCGGCGCAATGTATTGCACTTGGGATTTTCTGGACCCACCTCAGCGCAGGCACCCAGGGAAAAAAATTCAATCAAAATTTCGTAGTGAAAAAGTTCTGTTTTTTTACCAGTAACAACTAAGTCACAATGGGTATGTTGAACCGTAATACTAGAGGAGTTTCAGAAGATTCAAACGAACAGGCATCAAGATAGACACAAGAACAGCATGAGGTGGATGAGATTATAGAAAGAAGAAGATTCCCAGAGAAACGATGTCGTTGAGCAAAGATTTATGAATGTTGAAGAAATTCCCATTGCCAGTCCAAAAGGCATATTACTAACATGTTACAGTTAACGTTCCAAAAACTAGAAAGACCTACTGTAAGGGTAAGCAATGTAAGAAGCACACCCAACACAAGGTTACTCAATACAAGGCCGGTAAGGCTTCCTTGTTCGCCCAAGGTAAGAGAAGATATGACAGAAAGCAATCCGGTTTCGGTGGTCAAACCAAGCCTGTCTTCCACAAGAAGGCTAAGACCACCAAGAAGGTTGTCTTGAGATTGGAATGTGTTGTTTGCAAGACCAAGGCTCAATTGTCCTTGAAGAGATGTAAGCACTTCGAATTGGGTGGTGACAAGAAGCAAAAGGGTCAAGCTTTGCAATTCTAAGCTTAGATATTATATATTGTCACTGTATCATAATAATACGATCTTAAGTATTGGCATGTAGGGGAGGTTGTGAATAGAAGGTTGACTTTCATTTTACAAGAAGCACCTGAAAACTTTTAGCACGAGTGTAAGCTAGTGTTTGAGGCGAGAATTCAAGCTAAGGTACTCTGTAGAAGCCCCACTATTGGGAGCTCTAACGTCAAAGAAAACGCTAAGTCAGACTTGGTATCTGTTGATGTGTATAGCCACGGCCTTAACAGGAGTCTCCAGCTCCTTTCGGCGTACTTCTGGTAGCATATTCCCCAACAAAGCCTACGCTAATTATTCTCTTTTAGGGAATTTTTTACATCATGGCCAACGTCGTGTCGAATCTTCCGCCACACATGGAGGCCACAGGCCCATCCCAGCCATACACATTCACCGGCCACACCTTCCCTACACTGTTCGCTTCTGTAAGCACCGCTACCGTTGTGGGTGCCAGCTGTGTTGGCATCTATTGTTTACGTAGTGAACCTCCGCCTCTCACTACGCGATCGCCTCGCTAAAAGGGGGAGAATTAAAAAAAAGCGTCAGAAATCAACAACTGTACAATCACTAGTGCTCTTGTATCTGTCTGATTCGACATCAATCATCCTTTCATCTGGTATCTGAGGACATAAACAAGTATATACACTCCTTTATTATACTGCTACCTTATTGCTTGTTGAAAAATTTGATTCAGATCAATAGATTTTCTTCATTATGAATTTCGATCTGTTGACAGAGGATCAGAAGCAACAGCTCTACTACCAACACTTACAACAACAGCAGCAGCAACAGCAGCAACAGCAACAGCAACAGCAGCAGCAGCAGCAACAGCATCATCAACAGGCAGCACAGCAACACCAGCAGTATGGCCAACCATACCAGACCATGATGATGCAATACGAACAGCATGGGCAAAACAACCAGGTCGAAAACGACGTGAGCTACATGGAAGAGGACCACACACAAACATTGGATCAACCCCCCTCTTCCAACATCCACGAGTATGCCAACTCGCCACAGCAAAACTCGCCGCTTGGAATTGACCAGTATTTCACCTCGCCAAAGTTCTCCAACAATGGACAGTTTAACAGAGATCAGCTTATAGACGATTACGACGAGCAAACATTACATCACCAACAACAGCAGCTGAATGGGTACGACGGGTCCAACAAGTTCACCTCCATTGATTCCTTGAACTTCAAGCCTCCCACCAACTTTACCCAATTGGGCAACAACAGTAGCACCAACTTGTCTGACATCAGCAACAACTCATTATCCAACTCATTATTATCCAACCACAGTGCTGCCAACTTGTTGAGTGGCGCTCCTCACTCCCCTGTATCCCAAGGGTTCCTGCCGCAGCAGAGCAACACCCAGATTGCTCAGTTGCAACAACAGCAGCAGCAGCAACTTGCGGAGCAAAAGGCTCAACAGGAGCTTGCTGAACAACGAGCGCTCGCGGAGCAACAGCAACAGCAGAACCTAGCAGAACAGCAAAGACAAGCTGCTGCTGCTGCCGAGAGACAAAAGGCTGCTGAGTTAGCTCAGCAACAAGCCCAGCAACATGCTCAACAACAAGCCCAACAGCAAGCCCAAGCTCAGCAACAGGCCCAACAAGAAGCACAGCAACAGCAACACTCTCAGCAACAAGTTGCACAACAACAGTCATTACAAAACCTCACTGCCAATAACACCCTTGCCAATACCGGCTCAGCCCAACAACAAAGACAAGCTATCCTGGAATCTCCAAAGTCAAAGTACGTCTACTTCAACAGACAACCTAACTTGTTGAGCAAAACCACTCAAGATAAGGCTGCAGGGATCAAGTTGAAGATGGAAAACTATTACCAAATGTCTGTTTCACATGCCATTGAGCGTAACCAAAGAAGATTAGACTTGGAGCACAAGTTGGCTACCGAGGACGTTGGAGCGCTGGAAGAGAGAAAGAATAGACAATTGCAAAACTTGGGTAAGAAGGAATCCACATTCTTGCGTTTGAGAAGAACCAAGATGGCATTGGAAGACTTCCACACAGTCAAGGTTATCGGGAAGGGTGCTTTTGGTGAAGTGCGTTTGGTCCAAAAGAGGGACACAGGAAAGATATACGCAATGAAGACCTTATTGAAGCTGGAGATGTACAAAAAAGACCAGTTGGCACACGTCAAGGCCGAAAGGGATGTTTTGGCTGGAAGTGACTCTCCGTGGGTTGTGTCCTTATACTACTCGTTCCAGGACTCACAGTACTTGTATTTGATTATGGAATTCTTGCCTGGAGGAGACTTGATGACGATGTTGATCAGATGGCAGATCTTCACTGAGGATATCACCCGTTTCTATATGGCCGAATGTGTTTTGGCTATCGAGGCCATTCACAAATTAGGGTTTATTCATCGTGATATTAAGCCAGATAACATTTTGATTGACATTCGAGGCCACATCAAGTTGTCTGATTTCGGTTTGAGTACCGGTTTCCACAAGACCCACGATCTGAATTATTATAAAAAGTTGTTGGAGAAGGAAGGAACTGGAAACCACTTGGCACCCAATCAGTTGACCAGCGGAAATCCACCCCCAGGAAGAAACTCAATGATGGTTGATGCCATTCACTTAACCATGTCCAACAGACAACAAATGCAAACTTGGAGAAAGAGCAGAAGATTGATGGCGTATTCCACTGTTGGTACTCCAGACTATATTGCTCCTGAAATCTTCATTCACCAAGGGTATGGGCAGGAGTGCGACTGGTGGTCCCTTGGAGCAATCATGTACGAATGTTTGATTGGTTGGCCACCTTTCTGCTCAGAAACACCCCACGAGACTTACAGAAAGATTTTGAACTGGCAAGAGACTTTGCAAATTCCAGAAGACATCCACTTGTCTGCCGAAGCAGAGGATTTGATCAGAAAGTTGTTGACAAACAGCGAAAACAGATTGGGTCGTTATGGAGGAGCAGACGAAATCAAGCAGCACCCATTCTTCAGAGGTGTGGACTGGGAGACGATTAGAAAAGTGGACGCTCCATTCATTCCAAAGTTGAGATCGATCACCGACACCAGATTCTTCCCTACTGACGAGTTAGAGAACGTTCCCGAACTGCCAGCCATGGTCAAGGCCATGGAACAGAGAGAAATCGACATCAAGGGAGGTAAGAAGAACGTCAAGGAGGACTTGCCATTCATCGGATACACTTACTCTAGATTTGATTATCTTACCAGGAAGAACGCATTATAACAAAAATATATGAATATAGAGGACTTGAAAGTAGGCTGTGGCCTTGGTTTGGATGTGCAAAGCACAGACACGATGGGGAGGAACTGTCAGTTGTAGAATAACGAAACGAAGGGAGTGTAGGAGTGAAGGTAGGCTGCAAATACGCCATAGTCAGATAGTATACTGCCGGCAGGCGTTGATTCACGGTATATCAAAACATTGGAAATACGTTGATTATCGAAACAGTGGGAAACATGCTGATTATCAAACATCGGAAATACGTTGATTATCAAAAACACTGGGAATTGTGTTGACTATCAAAAACTGGGAATTATGTTGACTATCAAAAACTGGGCAATACGTTGATTATCGGAACACTGGAAATACGCTCATTACCACAAGCGACTGACCAGCCTTCTGTTGCTGCCCATGTGAGGAGTCAAGGGTTGGCTGAGCAATGCATTTGTAATCAAGGGCATAGCCATGTTTCAGTGGCTCTGTTGTTCTCACGGAGAACCATATCCCCCCACCGTGTTGGCATAGCCTTCTCCAGATATGACAGGTTCAGAGGGCTAGGTATGTATTCTTAACCTCTCTACAGAGTGTGCACCCGGGTGCCATTTTAAGTGGTCTGGCTGTCTTGGGCGTATGTGGGTCCACCCAGGTGTCAAGCAACTTCTTTGCCAACAACAACCACCACAGCGAGTAGTGGCCCACTCTTCCAGCCAGAACAAGCTGTGGAAGAGACCAGCCTCAAGTGGCTAAAAATAGGCTGCTCGAAGGTACAGCATCAAGCTTCGAACCGTTACACATCCGCTTATTAAGTCTGCACAAAGAACATGTACAGCCCGATCGAAGTGCCCCAGCCCCGTCACATATCCGGTGTCCGGACCCTTGTCGTTGGTCACATATCCGCACCTGGTGGGGGAGCGCAAACACGCAATGCACCGCAAGGAAACCAGGCTGTGGGGGTTAGCTAAACTCCCACATGGCACTGCGGTTCGGTTGACTGCGGTTCAAGGGTGGGCGGAGACCTGTAGCGATTGCAGAGAGTGGAAAGATGGACGCCTCATGTCCCGAGACGGTGGGGACTGGGTCGATTTGCAGCATGTCGAGGCAATCGAACAACCCAAAAGTGCAACACCGTTGCGCAAAGGCAAGCGATAGCGAGTACCCCTGAAGTTGTGGGCGGCGAGCTTTGCAAACCCTCGTATGTTGCCCATTTCCGAGAAGAAACATCCGGATGAGCGTTGTTCCGGGTTTACGCACGGTTCTTACACAAACCAAAAAAGTGTCAATGCATTGAAACTGACGGAAGTAAACCGTTTGAGACGAGGCACAAATGCCGGTTGGGAGCACACACCCGGCAGTACGAGTTGAGTTGACACCGTCCGGAGTCATCGTCTACGGCTGCGTCGGTCGAGCCCCGTCGCACAGGCACTTGTGGCGATGCACGTTGTCTCAGAACCACACTCGTTGCCCGTACAATAAACCCATAGGGACCTTCCTATTATAGAGCAGCAAGCACCCCACTTCCCCTACGGCCTCGAACCATGCCCAATATAATCAGACAATGCATCCGCTCCCATGGCGAAGTTGGATTTACACATGCTGCTCCCCACCCCTCCAGCATGTCCGACAATCCAGAGATCAGACAATCCGTGAGAGCCCCCATTGCGTGAGAAGTTGAAGATTGCTCACCCGATGCAAGTGCACGGACATGTCATCTAAAATCCGAAATAGGTATCAACGGCTTGATAGCGCGAGACATGGAGGGCAGACGGAGGACGGGACGGCGCCCGGGGAAAGCTCGTCTAGGCGCGGGACGCTACTCGATTACAACCACGGGCGATCCAGATGCACAATTACGCTTTTCCCATGACCATCCAATGTGATTTCCCTTTCAAGTAGCCATGGGATTTTTCTTAGTCTTAGTTCCGGCCCGTTACTTCCGACGAGACATTTTTTTTGTTGCAAGCAAGCGACACCTAATGCCCGAAAGGCTGGGCCCTCTGTGGCTAGTGCTGTGCTCGGAGGGCCCCCCCACCTCAATCCGCCGTGCTGCGGCCAGATCCGAGATTCCGCTTGCATGTGCACCTTCGACCTAGCCCCGTTTTGCTCATCCTCCAGCTGCGCTCCATTGCTCAAACATCCCGTATTTTCTACTTTGCCACTCTTTTTTTCCCAGCATGAAAATTACTAAAACCTCCGTTCTTAGTACCGATTTGGCTTTGTGTCACAAAAATATCCTCTGGTGCATTAATAATGATGCTCTATTTAGGTTGCTTATTGCAGTATATAAGCAGCATTTTCTCCCGCCAACTGACGCCAGTCAAACAACAACCAATTGGTCCTTTTTTTTGTAAACCATTGACTGGTCCAGAGTATCAATGAAATTCAGCAAGCGAATTGTGTTTCTAGCCATCGTGGCAAGTGCGATGGCCTCCAGTATCGCCAGACATGACATGGAAGACTCGGATATGGCGTCCATGTCCCATGAGGAAGCGCCGGGTGGCAGCCAGAACCACGAGGACGCCGCAGACATGTCTGATGACGAGTCCTCGCCAAAGCCCGTGGGCACACCAGTGCCCCACGTCATGCACCACCCTCACGGCGTGCCCATCATCGAGACCCACCTTCTTCCAGAAGAGAGGCTCTTTTGGGAGAGCTACAACACAACCAACTACTTCAACTACCCGGACGCCAACCACTCGGCTCTCATCACACACATTGCCACCTTGATGTTGGACATAATATTCTTGTACCCCATCTTGTTGGTGTTCAAGAACCTTGGCTTGTGGCGTCGGTACGCCATCGGCTTGGTTGTGCACAGCGTCATCATTGTACTTAGTTTGGCAAACTACTCTCTGTTCATGAGATCCATTCCCGACTTGTATCCCAACAACGCCTACAACAAGATGACCTGGATTTTGTTCTTTTCGACATTGGTCCAGCTCTTGTCCTTTGTCATGGTGCTGTTCCGAGGCAAGGCCAGCCCCAATGCGTACGTGGAGATCTCCAGCGCCACCCAGTCCTTGTACGAGGAGGATTATTCGAGGGGCAACTCCGAGGAGTCCAACAACTCGTCCTTCGAAGAGCTCAAGAACTTCACCTCGACCGCAGGGTCCAAGTTCTCCAAGTTGACAAAGGTCTTCTCTGGCGAGGTCTTCAACAAGTTTTTCGGAGTTGCAAACTTTATTTTCAACTTCCTCAATTGGGCACATTTCTTCTACTTTTTGGTCTACGTACCTACCGGGGTGGCTACCTTCCTCTGCATTGGCCAAGGAAACACTGTTTTCAACCTCTTGGCCCACTTCATCAAGGGAGGCGTTTTCTTTTCCTACGGCATTTTGTCGTTGGCCAGATACTGTGGAGCCTTCAAGAACAAGGGCTGGTCTTGGAACCACAAGTTTGTCACCAAGAACTCGAGGCTCGGGGTGTGGGACCGAATCCAGCCCAACGGGCTCATCACCATGGAGATGATTGAATGTGGGTTGATTTTGTTCTACGGGACCACCAATGTTTTTATGGAGCATTTGGCCAACCCCGGAGGAGCCTGGAGTGCTAAGGACTTGCAGCACGCCCTGATTGCATTCATCTTCATTGGCTGTGGCTTGTGTGGGGTCATCACCGAGTCCAAGTTGAACGAGTGGAGACACGAAAAGGCCGTGGGCAACTTCAAGGCCGACCAGGGAGACGACTCAGACACCCAGATCATCAAGGGAAGCCCAGGCTTCTCGCCAAACCCATTCCCATTGTTGACTATTTATTGGACCGGGGTGTTGATGTCCAAGCACCAGCAGGCCTCGGCCACGTCCACCGAGATCCACATCCAGTGGGGCAACCTCTTCATGATGGGCTGTGGCTTCCGCTTGTTGACCTACTTGTTGCAGATGTTCACCTCCTCCACCTCGTCCTCGCTCAAGAGAATGACCGAGCCAGGCAGACCCATGACCGAACTCATCACTTCATTCAGTTTGATCTGTGGGGGTCTCGTCTTTATGGAATCGTGTGATCCCATTGTTTTGCTATTCGAGTGGTACGGCTTCACCTCCATGTTCACTTTAAACATTTCCTTGGGCTTGGTCACCTTGTTGATGGGATGGGAGATGCTGGTCTTTTACATCAAGGATTGGTTGGCTAGTGAGTAGCCTCGGCAGGCGTCTGCAACGCCCGAAACAGCCTAACCATTCGTGCACACTAACTTGATGCCAGCTTTGGAAAGCTACCAACATGAGTGGAACAATGAAAAAATGGTGCGCCGGCAGCTCCACTCCCTTTCTCTTCCTACACCCAATTTGCTATGGAGGACATAATTCTAATCCTAAAAGTCCTTCCATTCTAATTGTTAATGTTAATGTTTGTGTTTATGAAGTAGTCATACAATGTTTGTGTTTATGAAAAGGGTCGTTTTGTAGTAGCTTTAGTACATTTAGTAGTGTATGGGTGTGAGTGCTTTTAAGCGTTGTGTCTAGAGTACCTTTACAGTATTTTAAGCCGTATAATGGTTTTGTAATGATTGTATAATGTTTGTATAATTGTATGATGTTTGTATAATGCTTGTATAATTGTATAATGTTTGTATAATGTTTGTATAATTAGAGTTGTATAGTACCTTTAGTAGCCTGTTTGTGATTAGAGTGCTTTTAGCCGGCTGTATCTAGCTTTTAGAGTACTTTTAAGCCATATTATGTGTATAATTAGAGTTGTTTAGTACCTTTAGTAGCCAGTTTGTGATTAAAGTACCTTAGCCGTGTATTTTGGAGTACCTTTCAGCAATATAATTGTCGCATGTAATTAAAGATGTTTAGTACCTTTAGTAGCCATACATGTTTGTGATTTTACCGTTGTGTTTTGAATAGTGTAAACTTTGCGGTGGAGTACCTTTAAACCGTAGAATGCTTGTGTTGGTGTAACGTTAAAATGTATAGTGTGTTGGTGTACCCCAGTAGCCGTATATTTGTTACTAATTAAAATTGTTTAGTACAAGGTGTACATGCTTGTGATTAGAGCACCTGTTGTGTATTGAGTATTACATTGTTTGTGTTGGCGTACTATTAAAATGTATAATGGTTCTTGGAGTACCTCCGGTAACCGTATATGTTTCTAATTAAAGTGCTTAGTACTAGCCGTACATGTTTGTGATCAACACACCGTTAGTACCCGTTGTGTATTGATTATTGTTTGAGTTGGAGTACCTTTTAAGTACATAATGGTTGAGTTGGAGTACCTTTAAACTGCATAATGGTTGAGTTGGACTACCTTAAATCGTGTAATGGTTGTGTTGGAGTACCTTAAACCGTGTAATGCTTTTTGGAGTACCTCCAGTCGCCGTATATGTATCTAATTAAAGTTCTTTAGTACTAGCCGTACATGCTTGTGAACTACACACCTTTAGTACCCGCTGTGTTTATAGTATAATGCTTGTATATTGAGTACCTGCACCCGTATATTGCTTGTATATTGAGTGCCTGCACCCGTATATTGCTTGTATTTTGAGTACCTTAAACTGAATAATGTTTGTGTTAGTGTACCTTATGTCGTTGTTTAGTCCCTTAGTACCGCATACTTGTTCGGGACTACCCATTCTGTTAATAAAGCTGTTCGGTAACTCGACCTTTAACCTTTAACACCTTCACACCTAACACCTTAACACCTTAACACCTTTTGCCTCATCGTCGATGCCGTGCCAACACCCAGCCCTCTGATCTCATTCACTGCGTTTTCTGAGAAGCGAAAAAGTTTAAACCACACCATGCTTATTGTTCCCCAAAAAGCTAAAATGATAAGAAAAGGTTCGTATCTCCAGAGCTTCTAGGGGACTTGCAGGCCAAGAGACAGTGGGACAAGCAACCGGGGTTGGTTGCGGAGAGAAAGCACTAAAGTTGCAACACCTCCAATGCAGCCGCCCACCTTACACTCAGATGTGAGGCAAGGGCCTGAGTCTGGCTGCCGGTGCCACCAGGCCTCCCCTCCCCAGCAAACTTCGGCGCTGAAGATTCTGCACCCTCTGAGCTCTTGATGCTTCTATTTTTACTAGGCCCACTCCATGTGGTTCATGGTTAGTGGACTGGCGTTTGCTTGTTGCTAAGTACAGCAGGATCTCCTTGGATTTCTGTTACGGATCAGAAAATCCCAAAGGGATATCCCTTGGGCAAGTATATATAGAGGTGGAATTCTGTATGCTGCTGGCGCAGACTAAACCACCAGTTGAGGCAGACCACACACGACCGATCGCCACCACCCGCCAAGCTACCACGCAACCCGACGTTGACTTGAAATTCTCCACTGTACCAACGTCGCTTCCGTTCCCCGAGACTCGATCCCAGCGGCCATTACGTCATACGAATTTCGGATCGCTGCCAATTTTTTCTTCTCCCAGCAGGTGCGGCTTCCGTGGTTACTCATCCAGACTATTTTTACCAGCCCGATCTATATTAAGAAACACCAGGCTAGGGCCCCCACACAGGACCGCCAGCAGTACACAGGAGCGGCAAGACCCTTGGCCAAGCCAAAGCTTCGCAATATACGACCATTGTGTTGTTAGTTTTCCACCCAAAGTCGGATTAAGGTTGGCCCTTTAAGCTATTTTTATCTTGCCAACACTAATCGGTTTTCAGGCCACTGTCTTTGTGCATAAAATTTCTTTTGGCCCCAGCCCCTTGCACTGGAAGATATAAAGGGACAAGATGGCCGGCATTTCACCAGAGAAATCGCTCGTTCCCACCCAGGTGACCCAATTGAACATCAAGCGTCAGGACCAAGAAGCCCCCTCCTCCTCCAACTCGTCCGCCGTCACCACCACGCCGATACTGCGAGATACTAGTGTCACCTCGTCTGCGGCTTCCTCATCTATTTTAAGGAGCAATTTAAATACGCCAGCTCCCACCATTTCTTCGCAATCCGAAATTCCACTGCCCACGTCGGACCTGGCGAGCCCTACTTCCCTGCAATCGACTTCATCCCCCGTGTCACCTTCCTCTTCGGCTCTGCTAGCATCCTCGACTATGGCTTCCTCACCCACCGACTTGGCCACATCCTTGTCCAGCTCCGTGGGCACCACCACGCCCTCCTCCCGATCGCTCAGCGACTCCACCTCCAGCTCGGAAACCTCAACAGCAAGCCCAACTAGCTCCAGCATTGCAGAATCTTCGTCTTCGAGCACTTCAAGCTCGTCCTCGACCTCATCGGCACCGTCTTCCTCAGACTCGTCCACCTCCAGCTCGTCCACGAGCTCGTCACAACCCCCATCGCTGTCGCTGATTGCGACCCCGTCTTCGTCGTCATTGTCTTCGTCGTCAGTGCCGTCGTCGTCGTCTGCGCCCGCCTCGAGCTCGTCCTTTTCAAGCTCCAGTGTCGCCAGCTCCAGCGCCGTCAGCAGCTCCAGCAGCGTGGTTTCCAGCTCGCTGGAGGCCAGCTCCTCCAGCATTGCTCCCAGTTCATCCTCGAGCTCGTCCGAAAGCTCCTCCGCAACCCCATCGTCGAGCTCCTCATCGGACTCGCTGACCTCCTCCAGCACAACACTGAAGACCAAAACAAAGACATCCTCGTCAGACTCGCTGACGTTGGTCACCTCCACCACCTCCGCCACATCGACACACAAGTCGCAGTCCATCACCTCCTTCTCCTCCCTGTACACCTCCACCATTGTTCTGCCAGACACAACAATAACCACGGTGGTGACGGTGCCGACCTCGGCCGCCGTCAATAGCTCGGACCACGAGTCGACCGCCCAGAAGAACGGAAAGTTGATCGGAGGCTTGGTGGGTTCCATCGGAGGCACAATAGTCATAGGCACCCTCGTTTTAGTGTTCCTCTACATGAAAAAGAGAAAGAACAAGACCTTGCCCAACCAATCTCCAGACTTCAACGACAACGACTTGGACGACCGCAAGGAGATGTCCGAGGTGATCCGGTCGCCTGCCGGTGAGTCCTCTGCCGGTGCTGGCGGAGGTTCTCTTGGTTTCCTCAAACTTTTCAACAAGCGTGGCTCGCCCAAGGGCTCCGATGCAAATGTTAATGGCCCTTACATTGGATACCTGGGCGCACTGGGCGTGGGCACCTCGGGTGCCTACGGCACTGGTGACGGAGGAATCCACGACTTGGAAAGACAGATGAACGTCAGCTCCGGCAAGTACTACGGCGCTGCGGGTAGTGGCAGCACTTCGAGAAACAGCGTGGGAGGATACCCCAACAACTACGGCGCCGCAGGTGTGGCTGCCCGGTCCAACCGGGGCAGCACCGTCAGAAATGCCCTGAACGAAGACGACTTCTTCTACCGTGGTGTCACCAACAACAACAACCTCGACTCAGTCTTCAGAACCTCCGCAGGTAACAGCAGTGGTGGCCGAACCGCAGAGAACACCACCAACGCCTCGCTGGCTTTGCACTCGAGATTCAACTCGTTCGCTCACCCCATGGCGGAACCAGACCAGTTCAACGTTCTGGAAAATCACGAATTGGAGCCTTTGCAAACAGACAGGGCACCGGGCTACTCGGACGAGGAGGATATTACCAACAGCGACTCGGAATTCAACCCCTCTGACTACGATGACGACGTGGGCTTACCGGGTGCCGCAGGCCCTCCGATCGTGGGCACCAGGTCTGTCAGTAGCCACAACGTCCAACAAAATTACAATGTGTTTGGTGATGAAAACAGAAGTAACAACTCGAGATCCAGGTTCACTGAAGACATCTAATTGCATAGTAGATTTAGCATTGATAGCATTATTTAATATGATTGAAGAGTGATGTAGAGGTGGGCGTCCACAAACCAACGTGCCAGATATAGTATAGTTCGGACTTTTGGGTTATGAAGGGCTCTCCACTCAGATTTGCAACTTTTGATGCTTTTGAGTGAAACATGATTGCAGCCTTTTGATTACCTTTTGATGTTTTGGAGTGCAACTTGTAACCTTTTGATTGCAACCTTTTGATGCAACTTTTGATGTTTTTGAGCGCAACATGCAACCTTTTGGTTGCAGCCTTTTGATTTGCTGCGGCACAAGCATTGCAGCCAGCACTGCAACAGCCCTTCAGATGGCACAACCCAAGCAGGTATCGCCAATTGAACACCTCAATGGTAGTATTAATGGCACCAGCATTTGAAATATCTAGCTCAGTAGACTTTAGAGGTGTTCACCCCTCTGTAATTATACCATCGTGTGATGTGCAGCGATACCGGCTGCCAATCAGATCTGCACGGCTTGAGAGGGACACACTACCCAAAAGTTGTTCATTTGTATCGTAAAACCACTATCAAATCCACCAGTACCCCCCCACTGCTAACCCCATACAAGTGTCATCACAAGTCCACCTTTTTTACAGAGAATGGCGTGCTCAAGTGAGTTGCTGCTTGCAACGCATCTCAGATCTTCAGGCCGAAGAGATTTGCGTTTGCACCACACACCAGCCAGCCACAGAATGACCGGTTGAACGTAGACTGACCATATCCAAACATCCTGGAAGCTCTATATTGAACGACTTCCCCGTAGCAACTCTGCTAAAAAGCACTCAGGTGTTGCTTGGTGGCCGCTTATTGTTGGTTCGGGACGATGATCGCTCCTATCAAATAAAGGATTTCGCAATTTAAATTTACAACCAAATCAATTAACTACCCATCATGTTGTTGCTTCCGCTTCTCATACTAACGACACTAGGAGCGGCAACAGAAGACACACGAGATACAGACGAGGTTGAGGGGGGAGTCACGGGGGTGCCTGTGTTGACGGCATCGGCGGAGGTACGAACGACTCCGTTTTCCAATGATCTGGCGGCTCCGCAATCCATCCTGGACCTGCCCACACCGTACCAGCCCGACTGTCTAGTGTGCCACCTACCCCGGACGAAAGACGTTTTTGCATACACCTCGACGTCGGACGCCTTGTACACGTCGGATGTGTCGGTCAAGCCCTCCTCGTTGACAGGATCGACACTAGCATTGGCATTCCCAACAGACGCCTTGGGCTCCGAAGACGCTGGCGGTATCGACGAAAACAACAGCACTATCGAGCTAGATTTGTCAATTCTCGAAAACAACACGCTCGAGCTAGAGCTTCCCACTTTGCTCAACGCCACGTCGCCCAACGACACCAACCTCAGCATCGAGGACTGCCACTTCATGTCCTTTGAAGAGTGGAAGAAGTTGAAGGAAAACGGCTCTTCCGCCTCCGTGGTCTCGTCCTCCTCCATCTTGTCATCAGCATCCATCCCGTCGGCATTGAATTCCAACAGCTCGGTCTCGGTGAACTCGACCCAGCCTGACACAAACTCCACCGACATTGCACAGGGACGAGTCTACAAGGACCGCTTCAACTACGCCTCGGTCGACTGTGCGGCCACCGTGGTAGAAACAAACTCCAAGGCCAAAGGTGCCCTGGCCATTCTTAAGGAAAACAAGGACCTGTATCTCCTCAACGAGTGCTCCATCGCCAACAAGTTTGTGGTGATCGAGATGTGCCAGGACATTCTTGTTGAGTCCATCGTCATCGGGAACTTTGAGTTCTTTAGTTCTATGTTCAAAGATATCCGTGTCTCTGTGAGCGACCGGTTTCCGGCCACCAACTGGAAAGTCTTGGGCGAGTTCAAGGCAGAGAACATCAGAGACGTGCAGCTGTTCAAGATCCAAAACCCATTGATCTGGGCAAGGTACTTGAAGTTGGAGATTGTCTCACACTACGGTAACGAGTTCTACTGCCCCATCTCATTGGTCAGAGTGCACGGCAAAACCATGATGGAGGACTTCAAGGAGGAAGAGGAACAGCCTCTGCCAGTGGCCGACTCCAACGTGGATTTGATCTTGGACCTGTTTGGCAACTCCACCGCCGAGGAGTGCAGCATCATCTTGCCTCACTTGAGGTTGAACGAGTTCTTGTTGGACTTGAACTCGAGCGAGGTGTGTGATGTGATCAACACACCCACCAGCGAAACACCCCAGACTCAGGAGTCCATCTTCAAGAACATGATGAAACGTCTTTCGTTGTTGGAGTCCAACGCTACCTTGTCACTTTTATACATTGAGGAGCAGAGCAAGCTCTTGTCCACTGCATTTACCAGTTTGGAGAGAAAACAACTGGGGAACTTTGAAAAGTTGATCTCGTCCTTCAACCTGACCATTGTCCACCAATTGTCCAACTTCAGAAACTCGTACTCCACCCTTCACACTGAGTATTCAAAGCTTCTTAACGCAGAGGAGTATACGCATAAGGCATTGATTTACGATGCCAAAACAAAGATCCGTCATCTTAACGACGAGCTTTCTTTCATGAAGATTGTCTCCATATTCAACACCATCATCATCATTTGTCTTTTGGTTTATGTTGTGCTAACCAGAGATGCCACAGTTGAATATGACCAGCCCATGAGAAAGAAGAAGCAGTTTGTGGTTGGAATGGTGAAGAAGAAAAAGCGGAAGTCAAGGTAAACTGAAGTTGTGCCCGAATATATGCAAGACAGATAGTAATCGGTGTCACCCATGTCCTGCTGCTGTGCAGCGGTTCTGGGGATGCACTCCAATATCTTCATATTTAATAGGCAATGCTCTAGCTTCTGCTTCTAGCAAAGCTAAGCTACCTACAATCACACAAGCAATGTCTTAATATACAAGATCAAACATACTATATACAAGTTAATATACTAATAGATAATTCAGAAGGAACGAGTGTAACCCGTCTAGAGATAGACTGTCGGTTGCTATTAGCTTTGGATGGTTTGGCTGAATGGGGGTCAGGGCAAAAGTGATGGGATTAACCAAACGTGATGCCGATAGAAGCCGTCAGGCGTCCTGGTGGATCACGTCCTACAATCACTGAAGGACGAATGTTGACACAGCGCTTCGGGTTGCTACTGAGTGTTGCAACCAGTAGTCTCATCTGTCTTACCGTCAGCAGGGCAATTGCCAGTCATACCAGTGACCAAAAACCCAATGGAGTCACATTAATCCAATCAGTTGTTGAATCTGTGGTTCTTGGACGAACGGCTGCCCTCAGACTTGTAGTTGGACGAACGGTTGTAGCCACGGTCGTTTCCATAACGCAGGTTCAGGTCACCTCCACGGTACCCATCGCCACCAGAACGGAACCCATCACCGCCTCTCGAGAAACGGTCACCCTTGGATCTATCATTGATTCTAAAGTTTCTTTCTTTGCCTTGGTATTTTCTATCATCACCTCTGTTACTGCTCCAGCTGTGGTTGCCGTGCTTAGACTTCTGGTTGCCGTATCTGGCGTTCAGAGAGTTGTATCTGGACCCGGAGTTGTTCTTGGAAGCACCACGCACTTGGGTGTAGGAGAAGTTGCTGGCGTCTTGGAAGTATTCGACGTTACCGTCCAGCACAATTCTGACCAAACGGTCGTTGACACCCATCTTTTTCAAGGTGCCGAGGTTGAAGTCTGGAAGAGCTTGGTCGTCCTTGACCATGGCCTGGTACCAGAGAACAAGGTCTCTGAACATGCCTTCAAATGGGATCTTGTAAAGACTGGAGACCGACTTGAGGAATCCCAAGTAGGACATGATCAAATCCTCGACAAGCACAGGGTCAGAAGAGGCAATGGTGGCCAAAAGGTCTTCTTGCACAGTCATGTCGTGTGCTTCCAAAAACTCGGCGGTGGACTCATACACCTTGGCAAACTTGATACCTCTCTCTTCCTGGACAGCGTTGATGAAAGGCTTGTCGGAAACATTCAAGAAGATGAGGGCTTCACCCTTGTTGCCTGCTCTGGCGGTTCTACCAACCTTGTGGACGTAGTCAGCTGGTTGCGTGGAGGCAGCCACCTGGATCACGTGGGAAACGTCGTTGAAGTCAAGGCCTCTGGCGGCCACGTCGGTGCACACCAAGACACCCTTCTTGGCGGACTTGAACATACGGACAGTCTTGTCTCTGGCGCCTTGGGTCATCTTACCGTTAAGTTTGAAGATTGGCACTCTTCTGTTTTGGAACATGTCTCTGTCAATCAAGCCCTGGCGGGAGGCAGTCACCATGGACTCGTAGTACCACTCACTGCCCACAACGGTGGGCAAGAACACAAGACTCTTGAACTTGGGGTCGGTGTTCATCTTGTCGATGGTGTACTGGAACGAGGTGGCCAAAACGTCTTTGTAGTCCTTGTTGTAGACCAACAGCTGGTGGATGTTCTCGTGGGCCTCACTGTCTTCCTTCAGGACACAGTTGACAAACACGTAGTCGTCTGAGATCTGTTCTTTGGCAAACTTGTCGACTGCCTTGTCAACGGTGGCACTGAACAAGATGGACTTGAACTCAGGCAACTCGGGAAAGTGTTCGGCACGGTTACTCTTAAGAATCTGGTCAATGTTACCCAACTCTTGTTCGAACCCAACCTCCAACAAACGGTCGGCTTCGTCGTACACTCTGTGGTCGATTTGAGCAACCAACCTTCTGAACATTCTGCTGTTGCCCAAGTCGTCGCCGAGTCTACCTGGAGTGGCCACCAAGATGGGCGATGGGCGCTTCACGTTGAAGGTAGACTTCTTGCCTCCAATACAGAGCTCGGCAAAGATGTTTCTCTGCAAGTTTCTGGGCAAACACTCAATCACTTTGTTGTACTCTCTCTGGATCTGGAAGGCCAAGTCTCTGGTGGGAGCAATGACCAACGTATGCACCTTGTTTCTGTCGGCGCCACGTCCGGGCGACTTCAAGTTTTCCTGGATGATGGCCTGCAAGGTAGGAATGATGAAGGCCAACGTCTTCCCCGTACCGGTTTTGGCTCTGACAACAACACCTCTGTCTTCTTCAAACATGGGCTGCAACGACCGTGACTGCACCGGAGTCAAGTTCTCGAACTTGGCCCGGTGGAGGGCGTCCACAAGCTCTTTCCCAATGTATTTGGTTTTAGCTAAATCTGCTACTTTGGAAAGCTCCAACGGAGCAGCTTCGGTGGTAGGGCTGGTCGTAGTGGTGGCCAGAGCCGTCTCATTGAGAAGGGCCCTGGACCAGTGGATACTTCGACTAAGCTTGAGCGCCAAGGGGCCTCTACCGAATCTTGTAAGGAACATGGTTGGTTTGCGATGGCGTGAAAATTTAATATAACTCGCGCAGCCAACTGATGGCTGCAACCGAGCCCAACCAGCGCAAGTTGCCAGAGAGAGGGTTTAACACTGAAAGTAGTGGCTGATCCAACGTTTGGAAGTAATAGAGCTGTAAGGTAATAATGATGATAGGCTGTTCTCTTGGTTTGGCGTCTCTAGCACAATTCCTTTCAAGACCGACTTCGGTCCATGTGCAGGCCCTTTTATGATTTCCAGGGATATAAGGCCAGCACGGTGAAAGTTACCAGACCGCCCAAAGGGGCTGGATCTACGTAAAAGAATTTTTAAAATGGGTCAATAGTGCTGGGGATAGTTGGGAACGGTGGTTGTGTGGTGGTGTTCTGTGGAGTGCCAGTGAGCCGCAGAATTTTTTGCAGCCACCACCGAAGGGAGGCCGTGAGAAGACAGTGCTGTGGAGTAGGAAAGCAAGGAGAAGTTAATAGGTGGCAATGTATTGCAAGAGGTGGTTGAGGTGGCACATACTATTGAAGATTCCCGGTCTTTTGGTAGGTGCAGGGTCTACTTGGAAGCGTCTGCTTGATCCATCAAACTACATCGTGCCTAGGTTTGGACTGGGCAAACTAAACACAGAACTATGATATAAAACACCAAAAAACACTCTGTGTGGCTACTTCCAATATACAGCTTTATGTTGTTCATTTCCAATGTATACTTGCCAATCTTTATTACCGATACTGCCAATCCACCACCATATCAACTAACTTACATTTTCTTCACATTTTGGTCGAAATTCTCCAAAATTTTGCTTAACGACCTCTTCTCTCTACTCCACTAACCCTTCATCAAAGCCAACCCATCAAAGCCAAACTCTCCATCAAATTTATGGTTCTGACGTTTAGTTACCTAGAGGAGTAATTTTGCGGCAAAGTTGCGCCCAAGAGAGTCTCCAAGCTCTGCCGTACCAGACGAAAGACCGCCAATACGCCTACTTTTAGACCTGTGACACTAAGTAAAACCACACCAGTAAACCCCAAATCCTCTATAACGTTCTGCAAGTCGATCTGCCAACATTTAGGCCACCCAGGCTGCCCCCACTACCCCCCCACCAGCGTTACGGTGCCTGGTGGACCGAACATCAACTTCTAAATTTGGCGCGGAATCGAAAATCAACCAACAACCATGAGCGGACCCGGCTTCTTTGCTAAGATTAAAGACAACTACGGAAGCAAGTTCTCACAATTGAGCTTATCCGGGGCGTCGAGCAACCACGGGCCCGAAAAGGACGGGGCAACCCCGGAGGACACCCTTATCCACAACGCATTCATCAAGTACTTTGATGAGAAAAACACCCAGTACCCCGACTGGCTCGGGGCGACCCCCAAGCAGTTACAGCAGGCACAGCTAGCACAGCAGAAGCTGGGGCAGCAGAGAGCCAAGTACGACTACTACGCCAATGCAGAGTTCAAACCTGTCGAACAGAACAACACCTACAACAACAACTACTACCACCAGCAGCAACAACAGCAATACCTGCCCCATACCCCCCAGCCCGGCACCCCACAGTCCCAGCTGCCCACCACGCCAGACAGACCCGTCTACGTTTCCCGTACAAACTCAAAGTTGCAGGACATGTACAACAAGTCCCGCCAGTCCTCCACCAGCTATTCGTCCTACCAGCCGGCTAGATCAAACACGTCTGTGACGGGCTCCAGACTCAGAGAGAGAATGTACGGGCAGGGGTCCGGAGGTTCGAGCCAGGGGTCTGCACATGCCTCCAGTCAAGGCAGCACTCCCCTGAGGAACTGGTAAGTCATAGAAGAGTGGGTGCCGAAGGGTGTTTCAGTTGGACTTAGACACTGCTGTCAACCAGCCGTGGTGAATCGGCCGGTGAATCCACAAAAGCTGCAGTGAAAACTCGGTGATTTTGGCTATGCCGAAACTTTACATGGGTATCGTCAGGTTTGGTGTGTTAGAGTTGGGGTTGCATGCGTACCCTTCTTTGTTTGCTTATAATACATAATAAGTTTTCCTTTCAGCTTGTAATATGTAATTCATACATAATTAGTTTTCGGGAGAGGGATATGTCGAGGTTTCAACGGATATCTGGCATCTCAGCAAGGTAACCGGCTAAATGCTGGACAGTTAAATTGACTTGAGGTCGCTTGACGTGATGGCGAAAATATAGATTGCCTTTTGACTTGACTCGGCACTCGCAACGGAAGATATAATTTCAGCTGATAATTACAGTGCTCTATCGTCAAAGTCACTTGGCTAACAACTCCAGTCAAGATAACTAGTGCAAGAAGTCTCCAGCTGTTGTTGAGGGCTCCCGTAATTGGGTATCGAGAGCCAAATTCAACATTTGAGTCTGGGATCAACTTTCCATCAACTATACGTTCCACCTTGCAACCAAGTTGAAGCAAAAGGTTGTAGCATCTCTCCTATAAGAGTAAAATTATCCAATTAAAAAGTATGACAAAATAAGCATTCTTATTATTTGGCTTTATCACCCACTTAAACCAACTTATATTTCCGATTACTGTACATTAGCAATGTTCTATGTTAACTTTGTTTTCATAAAATGCTAGGTTAACGCCAATTTCTACTTGAATACCGCTTCAGAAATCATAATTCACTAGCTAATGGTTGCCAAATTGTTAAGCAGAGCCCAAGTCTGCTAACTTCCTTAAAAAGTGAAGGTTGACAATTTAGGCTAAGAGGACTTTTAGATCACTTCTAGATTATGCACGAAATTGTATTTATGGTAGTACCCAGTAATTTCACAAGCCTGGCAACCATAAGGTCGCCAATACATTTTAATAGAAAGTTTTATAGGATATTTAAGTCACAAAACATTAATAACTAATTATAACTACATACTGGCCATCACAACTAGCTGAAGCGAGTTACCGCTGTAGCAGACGTAAATCGAGGAGGTAAGTGTCTAAAGGCTGATAGAATTAAGCATGAGTTTTATGCTATTTCTTCCTTTCTTCGTCAGCTGAGAGCCGGCATGTCCTGTCAGTCGATGCTTCGAAGAATATGAGCAGCAACTGGGTTGCTGAAACACACTATCAGTGTGCTCAAACTTCAGAGCCATTGGCAGGTGATGTCAATCGAGGTTATACATCTTTGATGCTAACGTCGGGTTTGTAGTTACAAACGGGAAATGCTGGCAGCAAGAATTGCAGCTAGCATTGCAGCCAAAGGCCGAAGCCTTGTTGCGACCGTTTCCTATTTGGGATGCAGTTGCATTGCCCAACGAAACTCATCTTATCTTCTCTGTGATGGAGGTGGACGGTAAGTTTACCTGGGAGCAATACCCATATCAAACATTAAGCATCCGGATTGGAGAGATTGGTCTAAAGAGCTGCACCATGATATATAAAAAAAGCACATGGTTCAGAGCAAAGTAGCACACGAGTAGGATTTGGTTGCAAACTTTGAAACATTTTAGCAATTAGGTGCTTGGTTTTAGCACTTCCTGATGAACTTGTGGTTGTGCTTGTGTTCACGTCAAGCTTCCGATGATTGTATCCCCCAGTCCGAATCTTGTAGAATTCTTCTTGAATGCTACCAACATTTTCACGCCAATCAATACCATTTCCAACGTCTTTCTTGAAACATAAGTTGTCACCTTCAATGTAATAGAAGTGAGATGGTGGAAACGAAACCTGGGTATTCATCTCTTTATAATAGCCTGTTTCTTCGTTCTCTGTAATTCTTACATTTAGATCTTTTGGAAATTTAAAGTCAAAATGAACACCCTTCTTAATATAAAAATGGTAATCACAAGCCCGCTTGTGTTCAACGCTTGAGCTAGTACTAGCCCAAGCTTTTGTGTCTGCTATTTCTCCAGAATTGAACAGTGCAAGTATTTCATCAAAATTTTCCCTATACATGCCTTGACTAAAGGGTGCATTCAAGTGTTTAAGTATAAAACGGGTTGCTGAAACTACGGCATAAACCACACGTTGAGGAGGAAATTTTGCTAGATACCGTTTAATCTCGCTCATTCCGCTGACATTTATAAACTTCACTTGCCTTTGGACTTCTTTGTATTCTTGGTTGTTACTTTGAGGATGTTCCTCCAAGTTAAATAAGAAGCAGTAGTATTCAGATTGTGGCATTTATCTGTTCAATTCTCGTTCAATTCACTATTATATATGCTTTTTCAGGGGCGTGGAGGTATGCAAGCAATTTAACCACTTCCAGGGTGATATACGGAAAACAAATGCTGCCCAAAGTATAAAACACGAAGATGTATGTGATGATGTCTACAAATCGTTACTGGTTCTTCTTTTTTGACGTGAAGCGAAACTATCATAAAGTCTCGCTCAGCAGCAGCAGTAGTTCTCCAAAGGCCACTGCCATTACATTTCAGATTGGTCAGACAATCAAAGAGCATCCAAGACACAATAAGTGCCACCTACTGAGGTCTGGCCGTAGTTTTCCATACAATCAGTACTTAAAGATTAAGCAACGCGGCAATGCACTAAAATTGCAGCCACTTGTTCTTCAGGGAAAATATGAAGAGGGGTGGTTTGCTCAGACTATGGGTACCCAATTGATTTTGCAATAGCCAGGCTTTGGTTAATTCAAGTGGTAAACTTGACTAGGTTTGTTCATGTATACGTAACGTTGACAACTTTGGTGAACTATCACTTGGGTGAACTATCAATTGCGGCTGGTTGTTTGCAGCCACGGAACCATTTCATGAGCCGGCCAGTAACACCCATCACTTTCACATGAACAATCACCACACATACACATGGTCTCACGGGGTGCTCCAAATGTTTCAAAATTGTAGATTTGCTACATTGGGGTTAAAAGTGTAATTAGTATTTAAGTTCAAGATGAAGTGCATAAGTGTTCGCTAAAACATTCACCATGACATTCCAGTTAAGTCAAAGATAGTAAATCCCATATGAAGCAACTGTAAATATTCATAAGTTGGTGCTCCCGTCATACCAGTTAAGGATTAAGCTTTCTCTAAAAACCTGTTAACAATGAATACTTGTTTCTTTGACACACTTGACTTTCCTACACATTAGAGTCTACACACTTGACTTTCCTACACACCTTCTACATCTCTCACATTAGTATTCATTCCGGTGCTATTGTCTAACCAAAGGCCTGCTTGGCAGCTTATTGGATGGACTCTATATTGTTTATTCTTCTAAAGGTCTCCTCCCAACTGTTTCTTCCGTTAATGAACCAGATGGGCAACTTTTCGTCGGGAGGCAACTTGAACTTGACCACGTTGACGTCCTCAAAGTTTTTCAAGCTCCAGCTCTTGTAATACTTGTAATCATGCTTTTGTTTTATTCTTTCGGCCTCGAGCGGAGTCATGACGTTTGAATCTCTATTTTGGACTCTTTTGAAGGAGGGCAGGATGGGGTCCAACAGGAGCCTACGAGGCGACCGCACCAGGAAGGAGGTGGGTGGGGTGTTTGTGTATCTTCTGCCGTCGAGAGACGATCTCCTTCTTTCAAAGTTGTGGCGGGCGTAGAGGAACATTTCGTTCCCGGTGATGCTGTTGTTCCTGCTGCTGCTTCTCCCAATGCCAATGCTGTTGAGAGTGCTGATGCCGGAGGTGAGCTGCGGCAGGGTGCCGGGGCTCTCAAACTCGGGCGACGTTGAGCCCACCTTGGGGTCCAGGTTCTTTCTCTGCTCCACCAACTTGAGCAAGTTGGCTGGGATTTGCGGCGAAGCACTGAGCATGTCGGCGTCCATGTCCTCGTCGTCCAAGTCGCCAAACGACCGGGCATCGTCAAGGTCGTCCTCGTAGTACTCACTGGCACCATTGGTGGTTCTCCCGTTTATATCGTCCTCCTCCAAAGCCTCGGCGTACCGGGATAGCGTTCGCCTCACAGCCTCGGGACTCGTGCCCTCGATACATGACAGGTTCAAGTACTTTTGCTGGCTTTTCAACTGCTGGTTCAACAATTCAATCTCGATGGGAACCAACTCAACTTCGATAAGCTCCAAAAAGGTCTCTGCAAAGAAGTTACTCTTGCTCAGCTGCCCGGTATAGGTTCTGAACTCATTCAATATTGAGTTGAAGTTCCACTTCTGTATTTTCCGGAGAATCCCCACCAACGTACACGTGGAATCTATCAACAAGACATTGTGCTTGGTCCTGTCGAGAAGTAGCTCGAACGTCCGCAGAATCACACTCTTCTCGATCAACATCCACAGGTCCGCCTTCTCTGTCTTTTGGAGCAGGATCGGGTTGATGATATGGGCAGATGAATCCTTGTCCTTATCTGTAGCCGTCTTCTTGTTATGATGATTAGATATCTTAAGACCTCCCAAGTTGTATAGTTCTATGCCATTGGTCTCCAAAAAGTTGGTGAGTAAACGGGGCGGTTTCTCGGCGTCCAAGATGATCAACAGCTTCAATTGGAGTGTTTCTAGAAACGGAAAGTTATCCAGTTCAATCTTAGAACACCGGTATACTCCGGGCTCTACTAGACCAAAGTTATCTGGCAGAACAAGCATGCTGAAAGATGGGCAACAAATTCGAGGTGGTTGATTTGATGTATCGGTTTTTGGTGGCCTCAAACTTCTGCCAAATCTCCGATCGCACACCGTAGCGACAGAGAAATGCCCTTTTGCGAGCATCCCCTAAAATTTAGCGACCCAACAAATTATTTAGCGAGAAAAATTATGTAGTGCTGCTAAATTAGTGAGCTGTTTATCACCATTTAGCGAGAGGGGCGCTCCAGCAAAGTTCTCTTTTACAAGCTCTACAGCTATTCAAGTCACATAATCCTTATTTTAACCTCTAATAACTAAATCGTCTGGAATCCCTTCATACTCACCATATCCCAATGCCAAGTTGATGTTTTGCAAGCATTGAGTGGCAGCACCCTTAAGCAAGTTGTCGATAGTCGCCACAACGACAACTCTGTCAGCCTTGGAGTTGACTGCAAACCCACCGACAACTATACCGTGCTTACCACTGATGTCTCTAACCAATGGAGCTTCTCCACTAATGGTG
Source organism: Kodamaea fukazawae (assembly GCA_030572255.1). Classification (NCBI taxonomy): domain Eukaryota; kingdom Fungi; phylum Ascomycota; class Pichiomycetes; order Serinales; family Debaryomycetaceae; genus Kodamaea; species Kodamaea fukazawae. The sequence continues at coordinate 177,293 of JAJLZQ010000027.1, read as the reverse complement.
ATCAATTGTTCACCTTGGTATCTATCTTGGTAAATGTTTCTAACTTCTCTTGCAGTCAAAGAGTTCTTCTTGATAGGAATTTGGATAGTGTGGGAGATCCCTTGGAACCATTGGGCAACGTGTGGAGTGAAAGCAACGTCCAATCCCAATCTGGAACTGATTTCTCTTTCGTGGACGTGATCGGTAAGAGAGTAAGGAATCAAGTTGTTGGACAAGAGCTTGACGTCGTTCTTTGGAGATGGCTTGGTACCGGCACCAGAATAACCAGAAACACCAAAGACAGAAGGAGTGCCCTCAATATATTCGACCAATGGAGCAATGGCAACTTGGGCAGCAGTGGCATAACAACCAGGGTTGGAGATCTTCTTGGCTTGTTGAATGTCGCTTCTCTTGTTCAATTCAGGCAACCCGTAGACCCATTCACCAGTAGGATCAAATCTGTAATCAGCGGACAAGTCAATAATCTTGGAGTTGGAGTTCTTGACAGATTCAATGGCGTCCACAAATGGCTTACAAACACCGTTTGGTAAGGCCATGACCCAGCAGTCGACATCTCCATTTTCTTCCAACTTCTTGATATCTTCAACTTGCAAGTTAGTGTAGACGATGTTGCTCTTGTTGTAACCTTGCAACTTTTGGCCCTTCAATTCACGGGAGGAAACGTGGGACAATTCCAAGTATGGGTGCTTGTCAATCATGGAAATCAAGTTTTGACCAGTGAACCCTCTGGCACCAATCAATGCAATCTTGGCCTTCTTGGTAGAAGATCCTTCACGGATTGGTGGGTTAGGGTTGGAAGTGTTACGGGCAACACTCGAAGTGTGGAATGCACGGACGTGGTTGCGGAAGGCAGATGTGTGGAGACCACGGGCTTGAGTAGCACCGCTGCTGAAGATACCAGAGCTTTCACCAGAAGAAAGGGAGGAGCTGATGTTGGCCGAGTCAAAGGCGTTGATCAATTGGGAGGCTTCGTCAGTCTTGAGACCGTACCAGAACAAGATTTCTCCGTTCTTGGCAAAGGAACCGTCAGACTTGGAGAAGTACCAAGACAAGTTGGCATCGTTTTCGTTGACAACCCAGTACAACTTGGAGAAGTCCTTTCTGATGGCCGAGAAGATGTTGTCGGTGACATTGTTCAACCATCCGTTTCTGGAAGACAAGAACTTGTCCAACTTTGGAACACCTCTCTTTTCATCTTCGATGACAATGGACAAAACTTCCAAAGGTTCATCACCGTACGACTTGAAGGAAACCGATTCCAAGGTCTTGAGGTACAGAGCAACAGATAACTTGCCGGACTTAATTTCTGGGTCTCTCAACAAGGCGTTACGCAAGATGTCTGGGTTTCCGAATTCCTTCAAGGAGTTACGGTTAATCAACTTGTAACCTCTTCTGATCAAAGTTCCAGCCCCGGAATCAGTAAACAATTCTTTTTGCAAGTCATCAACGTCAATGATGGCGACGGAAGACGACTTAGGCAAGTGTTGCAACAAGTCGTGGATCTCCTTGATCTTCAACTTGGTACCGTACTTGACCCAAGACTGCTTCAACAAGTCTTCGTATTCTTCGTCCAAGTTGATCACACTGACCTTTTCGCCGGTGCTACCGTTGATGATCCCCCCCTTTTCGTTCAAGTAGACAATCTTTAAAGGTTCAAACTCACGAGCCAACTCACCTGCGGCCACGTCGGCGTTGACGTTAAGCATTTGACCGGAGGCAGTTTCGGCCAAGGAGGTCAAGATGGGCAAGTAGCCGGCTTCGATCGAGGCCTCGATAGGGGACTTGTTGACGGAGGTGATTTTACCAACCAACTGGTACTTGTCCTTGTCCAAGTATTCAGCACCAAAGACACCAGAGGTGATTGGTCTGGCGTGGACACCCATCTTCTCCAAGGCGGTGACCAACCTCAAGTTTTGTTCCAAGAAACACTTTCTGACCACGGCCATGGTCTGGGGGTTGGTGATTCTGATTCCATCTATGTATTCCGGCTCAACACCCTCGTTTTCCAACAACTCGTTGATCTGGGGCCCGGTTCCGTGCAACACAATGGGGTAAAGACCGACGTGGTACAAGAAGGCAAGACATGAAGCCAATTCTGGCAATTGTTGGGTAATGATGGCACCTCCCACCTTGATCACAGCAAACTGCTGCTGGCTCACAGAGGTAAAGTATTTCAAGTACTGCTCAACCTCTCTCTTGGATCCAATGTTATTCAATAACTGCACCACAGTAGATCTAGTAGAATAGTTTGATTTGAACACAAGTTGCTTGCTGTTCTTGTGGGTGGACATGGACGAGTGAGAAACATAAGCTGCAGTGGCCTTAGGAATGACCTTGGCATTGGCCACTCTTCTAGCTACTCCCGCTGACTTGGTGACGTGTCTCAACATTGGAAGGAGTTACTTTTTTTTCTACAACTTTTTTTGGGGGGATTGTTACGTCTATTTATACGTTTTATTGACTCACCAATTTTTCGTCCAATTAGAGTAATAAAAATTAAGCGCGGTTTGAAATCTCTTCCCTCATTTCGATTTAAAAAATTTTCAACGATAAGGCGACTTACCAATGTCTAAATAAATCCAGTTTAGGAGGTGATGGTAGATCTTGTAGATGTGTGTGGCGGTGGACCTGACGTCTTGAAGTAACGTGTCCACCTCAACTTCGTAGCTTTTAAAGTCGTGCTCTAGATATTGTGTGTACCGCAACTCATCTCCACAATGCAACAATTTTTCAAAGACTCCGACTAGGATTTTTTCTATAGAGCTATGATTACTCACGTAATAACGCCTAAATGAAGCGTAATAGTCTCCATACAGGTCGAATATCTGTAAAGGGTTTTGAGTTTTGAGTCTGGACTTGAGGAGGGCCTTGTCATGTGATGAGGTAAACCCTTGCTGCGGCTTGTCTTTCGTGAAAGCTTGTTGGTAGGCCGTCCATAGTAGGACGGTGGCTGCTCGCTGTATGCTGGCTGCCACCTCATCCCGTAACTTGAGGAGTCTCTCTATGTATAGCTGGTTGATTTCATCAGCGGTGAAGTCCGGCTGCGTTCCTGCCACAACCAAGCTGCAAAAAAACCCCACGAAAAATTCTCCAGCCTCAGCATTGTAGTCCGGAGAGCCGAAACGAGGAACCACGTAGGAACCCTTGATTGTACTGTGGATGTTATTAGTTGCGGTTGTCCATTTGCAGTATCTCATCAAATGGCCATAAAACCGTGGAAATAGAATGGAGGGTGAGTTTGTGTAGAAATGGAACTTCTTCTGAGGATAGTGGGGCAAGTTCACAATCAGATAGATGCTTTCAAAATACGAGAACAGACTCAAGTTGAATCTGGAGCTGGTTCCGAGGACCTCTTGATAGTATTCAAGCTCAAAAACCTGTACTTGCTTCACCAAGCGGTCCCTTCCTGCCTCTTCTTGAACAGCAAAGTCTTGCAAGAGGTTGATTATTTGCTGACATGAGCTCTTTGAAGGTTCGGGTGCGCTCTCTAGTAACTCTTGAAACGCAGAGTTGAGCGACAGTACTATTCCATCTTTCGAAAGATCTTTCAGATTTGACACAAAAGGTTGGTCCAAAAACGACAAGACGGTATCCAACATGTGCTTCCAAAAGTCGATTCCCTGCAAACTTTCTAGCTTTTCATACTTCAAGTATATCGATGGCTTCCCGAGAAATTGCAAAACGTCCTCAATGTTCAAGTACACCGAATTTGGGGACGACTTTACACCACTGGTGATTCTTGAGGGTACAAAAGTATACTCCTCAATATTCCTCACACTTCTTCCCTTGGGATCTACATTTCCGTGAATTGTAGAGTGCCCAGCAAGACGCCAGAACCAATACTTTCTCCACTCGAGTGGCTGCAACACTTTCAAGTTGGGCCACAAAAACCGCTGCCCCACGCGAGTCAAGCTGTTCTGGGTTAGATAAAGAGAACCTAAGGAAGGAGGTTTGGACTTTGCCCCATATTCATGGACCACAATCTCAGAAGTAGTGTTAAGGGTAGTTTGGAAACTCACCAGCTCATTGTCCAATTCCTGGCTTCTCGCACCAGCCAATCGAATGGCCTCGTCTTTCAAAAACTGTTGTTGTTCTTGTATGCTAGTTTCAGTTGGAAACATGGAACAATGTTTCTTCAGAATCTCCAACGCTTCCTGTAATAAGACCACCAAGTTGTCAAAATGGTTCTTCTTAAAAATCAAAAAGAGAAAATGATAGGTTTTGATGCAATCGTTCAATTTTGCAACCACAGCCTCATCGGCTGGACTACTGGCAAGTTCTTGCAACCAGTACACCAAAAACGTAGACTGCTTATACAAGAAGACCCAGATCATGTTGGTTTGGAACTGCGAGATTGTATCAGAACTCTGAAGGTTGACATTGAAACCTGGGTGCAAGTCGTCGGATTCAAGGCTCTGGCGGCATTCACTTAGAAGCCGAAGAGCATATAGTATGGGTGCATGCAGTTGGGCATTATACGATGCACGGGGGAGGGATGCTGTAGAACCACTCGAATGCTTAGAATGTGTGTTATGAGATGACGATAGAGGGCGAGTTGTGGGATGACTGTGGGGAAAGTGTGGCTTCAAAGGAGTTTCTTGTGATGACAGGGACTTGTGAGGTTGTGATTTCACACGAGATGCGTGCTCAACCAAGTTTCTGGTGGCATCAAAAGTACTCGAGACCCTCTGTTCTTGAGTTGCACTATCAATCAAGCGAATTAGACAAGTCCGAGCACGTCTAAAGTTGGGCTTCTTCGACGAGGCAATATAATCCACCAAGATGCCCGACTCCCGGACAACGGTTGCACACTCAGCCAACAGGAACTCCTCCAAAAGGGCTGAGGTGGATGGTGGAGCTGTTTTCTTGGTTGTTCGGGGTGACATGGTTGCATACGGTGAGTGCCTCGGGTCACTACTGTGCAAGTGGGACGTGATGTCTTGGTCCAAACCACAAGACGATCGACCACCTAACAAGTAGGTTGTCGTGTCTGGTTTCTCTTTGTCGTAAAGTCCATCAGTTTCTTCTCGATTAAACTTTCTGGCTCGACTCTGTACATGCTTGAGGTATTGGGTCCTTCTATCCTGCGCTGCTTGCAAGCTTCTTTGGAACTGCAAGATCCTATCGTTGAGAGTCTTGTTGCGCTGCTCCTTGACACGCAAAAGTTTAGCATTCAAGTGCTCCCCACGGCGTCGGAGTTTATCTCTTCTCTCCTCTAGATGGCGCTTCTTGCGCTGCACCGCATCCTCTTTGGAGGCCGGCAAGGGTCGCTTGGGCGCTGGATTCTGGGCTTCGGGCGAGCCGTTCTGCTGAATTGGCTCCTTGGGGCCCCGTTTCAAGGGCGTCAAGTTGCGAAGAATCTCCCGGGGCACCTGGAAGCCTTTCAGAATCGTCTCGTCGTTCATGATTTAAGGAGTAGGATCCCCATTTTTTTCCCCTTCAATATTGCTGCTAAAAATGGAGATAACAGCCACAGAGTAGGGGCGTCCCAATTAGGAAATTCCCAGGTTGCAACAAAGAGGAAGGCACAGCAGGTGGCCGTGGTGTGGTGGAGTGGGTTGATTAATTGGCCAACCCTAGGCACAGCCCGGGCAGTGAGAGCGTTTCGTAATGGCCGAGATGAACTAAAAAGGCACTTTGCCAAACGGGGCACCTTTAACCTAGCTTTTAGCCATGCTATATGCAGACACACATTAGGGTGATACAGTGGGACCCTAGAGATGGGCTAGCTCAAAACGGCGCAGACGAGGGCTTTTTCCCCACCGTGCCGGGTACGTAATTGCAACAAGCGGAGCCGAAACTCCGAAGAACGCTTGGCTGGCAGCATTTGCTGCGTTGGGCCTTCGGTCACCACTGGTTTAAGCGAGACCACAGGATTGAAAGCTAATCAGCATACGGCCGGAAGCCGGATGATGGAGAGGACCGAGATGCAATAGATGGAGTTAATGCGTTTCACATTACTGAGGCGTCGAGCCGAGTAAAAGGGTGCCAACGCTCATAATAAACTGACCTGGTGGGAGATTGTTGGGATGACCTGGCGTGGAAAGTCCACCAACCCTAAAGTATAACTCGCTGACCATCTCCATAATTACATCACCGCAGGGCAGAGAGAGTGTATACAGACCCGGTTCTCAGGTTATTTGCGGCAGAAGAGGCTATATTGCAAAACTTTGCAGCTCACAAGAAGCTTCTACAGTGGGAAAATATATCATTAAACCCGAATTGTGTTATGCTAACTCTATAACTCTATAATATGCACTAATGCTTTCTTTTACCCCAAAATTTAAGCAGAGAAACTCCAGATAACACGTCGTCTCCCTTGTCATGTTGCGGAGAATTTGCCAACGGACTCGACACGCCGCCATTCTGTAATATTGGGCGAGGCGAATGACGAGGAGACTGACGAGGCGATTGACGAGGAGTGTTTTGTGGAGAAGGTGTGTTTGCCCGTGAATTCGAAGCAGACCCGTTCGAATGGTGGATTTTTAAGTATCCCAACAAATTTGATATCGACGACGAGGGCGACGCCAGCGATGACGACAGCTTATCCTCTGCGGAAATGTTTAAGAAACGGTTTTTCTTTTTCCTCGAAGTGATTGGCAGGACGATATTGGGCGATGCAGACAGCACGGGGATTACCGTGGGTGACATCAACTTTGACTCGAGCTGGATTTCCCGGGATCCGTTAGCACTGGGTGCTTCTGCAATCTCGGTGTTGATGTGAAGTGGGAGCACACCTCTCGAAGAGGTTGGGTGCCCATATGCGTGGCTTGCCAGATCGTGTGTGTTTGGCTTGCATTCTTCCTCTTCTTTGCATACTTTCATGGACCTTTTCTTTTGTCTCTCAGTAGCTGCAAATTCTGAGTAAGCATTCTCCTTCAATAGCTGCAACACTTCTGATTGTGCTCTTCTCAAGGCGGATGGATGGTTTGGCTTGAAGGTCTTGTTTTTGTCTTCTAGGAGGATCTCGTTGTATAGTCTCTGGGACAAGTTGATTTGTTTTGGAGCGTTATTTACAATGTACTGCAGGATGATGAGTTCCCACTGCGCTATCACCAAGTCTTCATTCTGGTGTTCGTCCTCGCTCACGTCGTCGTCGTCGTCCGACAGGTCGAGGGCGCTGTTGAGCTGGTGGGAGCGCAACTCGTCCCAGGCCTGCTTCATGTTGTTGACCGTGGCAAACGCCGTCACGTCCAGAACGTCCAGATTCAGCGCAGCCATGTCCATGGACAAGGACGGATGGCGTTGCTTGTGTGTGGAGGAGGTTCTGCTCAATGCACGCTCTTTTTTGGTGAGCTGGATGGGGAACTGGAGCAAGGGACTGGGAGTGTTGTTGAGCCTCTCGTTGGATTTCTTGGGTTTGCTGGGAAACAACCGGTTGTAGTAGTACTCGTACTTGTATATTTCAATGAGGAAGCTCAAGTTCTCCTCACAGTGGAGCTTGTGGATGAACTTCATAAACTTGTTGACATAGTCCAACTTGGTGGGATCGGAGAGCTGGTCGACGGAGTTCAAAAAGCAGTCGTTCACCAACTCGTCCAAGGTGGGGATGCAATGACAGGGTCTGGCGCAGTCGTGGGCGCGCAGCGGGCTGCTCTTGGTGTCTGTGGTGTCTGTGTGGTTGCTGTGGGAGTCACCTTGTTCGCTGGTTTTTGGGTTGCCATCGTATGGGGCATACAGCGTCAAAGAGCTGGGCCGGGTGGGAATCGGCAGACTAATCCCCACCAGACTGTTCTTTGGCTGGTGTATCCGCGACTCCAAAGTGATCAGTGGAGCACTCATAGTAACTATCTGTTTGTATGGCTTGACTTGTTAATTACAAACGGCTAGATTCTTAATTAATGATTAAACGTCAATTTTAATATATATATAACAAAAAAAAGACAACATTAAAAAAAAAAAAAAAGAAATAAACGAAAACGCAGTCGAAGAAAATAAAAAAGAAAAGCCACCGAAAAAGAAAAGTGCAAGATATAAGGTAGTTAAGGAGACTAGATCAAGAATGTTTATGGGAGATTGTCGATGGAGGGGAAACGCCAGGGTTGTTAGGGCAATTTGGGGCTGTTGATGTGGGGACGGCGGTGGTGATGGTCACATTGCACTCCACCTAGTCTCAATCTCAAAAGGGGTGACTTTAGGAAACCGTTTTATCTCAAAACACGGGGATTTTGCTAAACAGCGAGAGTATGGGGGAGGGAAATAAAGAGGGGAGCTTGGCCAGATATTTTCTGTGCATGGAAATCGGGAAATGTAGTGGAGAAGCCTTCTGATAGCGGAGGGGGGACGTGCAGACATGGAGACGAGCCAGCCGGCAGAGGTAGCAACCTGGCTGCCTGGAGCTACATGAGTTGCGGCGTGGGCAACAACGAGGCAGTGAGGGTCGCCACCATGAGGGGAGAGGGGTAGCTCGCTTTTTTTTATAAATTTCAGAGATAAGGATGATGTAATCTGGGTCCAACGGATGGGAATTGTTGGCTGGAGGGCATCCGGAGCATGTGCTGGGACCTGGTGAGTGCTGGCCCCTGGGTATGTGCAGCGCCCTAAAGTGTTGCACAAGAAGCAGGAGAAGCTGCAAGGTGGCAGAGTAAGCAAACACACAGACTCCGGACATCAGGTTGCTGACGCAAACAACTTGCTTTGTCCCCAGGCATACCATCAGGAACCCGGGTGGATGGTTTCCTTCACAGGGTCACAACGTTGGGCGGGACCTGGGGGAACAAAAACCACGGCTGTTTAGTCTCGACTGTTTTTTTTCGGAAGAGTTGAATGACGTGAGGGAGCAGCAGGGCTCGACACGTGGAGAGAAGCGGCCTGGCTGCTGTGTGGTTTAGCGAGTGGGTCGACTCGGTAGGGCCCCCGAGTAGCGACGCCAGCCAAGGCAGCTGCACGTAGAGGCGTTCTGTCCCACAGGGGAGCCTATGAGTCAGAGGGCATGGCCGTGCTTAGACCCTTTGGGCAATGTGCCACAAAACGCCCGCGGACGAAAAAGATTTGCAGGCCGATTGTCTGGAGTTCCAGAACAAGGTGCAACATAGAGCCAGAACGCAGCACAGGGTGTGCTATTGCCTGGCGATCGGGTGAAGTCTGGAGGCCAGACAATGGGGAACTGAAAAACACCCACACCTCAGCCCGGCAGAACGCCTCTGTGTGCAGAACCTGCTCCCAGGTGTCAGATGGGGCCTTCTACAAACACACTTTGTGGTGGGTGGGCCATGTTTGTGGCCTCCAGACCAGACCGTTGACCCACTTACAGCCGTGGTGTATGACCACCCACCTTCCTGAAGTGACACAAACTGGCAAAGTCAAAGTGGCAGGCCCTCGGACGGAACCCATCGTCACCTTTGTGGTGCACCCAGGCACGCCATCGGAGCGTGGAACTCCCGAAACCCCAGCTGCTAGACGCCGCCGGCCGCTCCCAAGCTCCCCAGAGCAACCTACGCTTGTTTCTGAAGTTGGCAGATCTCCTGCCATTCTGGGGCACCGACTGCAAAACGGCCTCCATTGTCGTGGTGTGTGGGAGTCTGCAACAAAGACAGCAAAACAATAGGCAACGATCTGATCCAGTCACTTCTCCTCCGTGTCTCCGGCGGGGACGCTATTGTCGAGGTCGGTTATTGAATAGTGGTGCCACGAACCCCCTCCCGTCCACAAACCAGACCGACAACCTCGGCAGGTTTGCCTGTTCAAGGTGCACAGCGTGGGCCACCAATCCAGCCAATGGAACAGAGCACCCACGCAGGCCAACGTCACGCTCGGGGGGCCCCCAGAAACATGGTCCCTGCCACACCGAATTCGCCGCTACACCACAGGCTCTTGTTTATGTGCAAAGGCCGCCAGTTTCTGCTCTTGAGGTTCTATTTTGGCCGCAGCTTTTGTTCCCGATTCGGACTCCCTGGAAAGCGCAACAGCCCAAATAGTCTCTACACACCAACCCCGTTGCAAACCTCCTCTAACATGGACAGCCCCACCTCCGTGTCAATTTAAATCTCTAATTAAACGGCGCCACCTGGCTTCTCCGCACTTTGGCGAATCCCGTGCAGCTGCCCTTCTAATCCCTTCAAGACATCAACCCGTGGGTTTCGAGCACCTAGCGTGCCGTGTCTCACGAGTTGAAGGCTGATCTCCACCACACCGTGGAACGCCAAACCAAGCCCGCCATTTCTACCGCCTCTTCCCCCAAGGAGAAGTGCCAAGTACTCCGAGACTCCCTCCCAACACCCTGGCGGCTCTGGCGGCGCTGCTGGGGGGACCTACACGTGACATCGGTGCCCCCCACATTTTGGCATCCCCTGGTAGCGCTTATCACAGAAATGGTGATCAACTCACTTTTTCCCAATTAGTTCAAATCAATTTTATATAACCCCTTTGATTATACTTTATTACCCATCTTCAGTTTAGCTTGTCCACCCACAATGTTTCGGAAACAAGCATTGAGACAGGCGAAGACCCTTGGCCAGTACAAGGTGGGCCGGGGGCCCTCACCCGTGAGTGCTGCCGCCCTCGTCCTCATCTCGCGTACACTGGCATCTTTGACTGCCAAGTACAATGGCTCCGGCCTCCAAATAACCCGTTCTGCCACCAGTGGTAGAAACTTCCAGGAAGAAATCGAGTATGAGATTGATTTCATCCTGATGAAAAAGAAACCCAAGTCCAGCTCGAAACAGGCCTGGTCCGGCAGTGCAACCTACAAGCTGTTGTACTTGGAGAACCTCCCCTTGCCCAACATTGATACCCGTCTTGACTATTCAAAAGTCAAGAGAAACATAGTCAGAAGAGAGGCAACGCTTGATCCGAACTTCACCACCTACTACGGGTTTGCACGCAAGTACTCGGCCGAGTTGCAGTCCTTCTTGCTGTTCATCATTAACTCATATGAGGGCAAGGTGTCCCAGTTTGACCACTTGACAAGCTTGGAGGTATTGAACTCCCTCTACATTTTCAAGAGCTTCTACTCGAGAAACCCAGACTACTCGCCGGCACTCGATGGAATGTTCAACGACTTGGTGTACATCTTGTCTCACGAAAATGACTTCCCGTCCATCTTGACCACCAAGTTGCTTCCATTGACCGACAATGCCTTGATCGACTTGTACGCCGACGGCATTGGCAACTTCACCAACGAGTTGAAGCACTTGCGGAAGGACATTGACTTTAGAACCTTGCACAGCTTGGGCGACTTGCTGAGAGTCGTCAGCTCCTACTTGAAGCAATTCAACGAATTCCAATACGTCAATGTCGACACGGATGCCGCCTTGATTCTCAACTTGGTTTTCATGGTGAACAGATACAAGTATTTGAGAAGAATCTTGGACAAGCATCAAGATTTGGAAATCAACACCATCAACATTGTCATCCGCAACAATGACATTCTCGCCAAGGTCGTTAGAGACGGTATTGCTGTTGACAAACAAGTCCGCCAACTTACAAGCAAATTCGATGAGGAAATCACCAGCAGGTTCAACACCTTTTCTGAATTCTGTGAAGTTGCAGCTTCGTTCTTGCATGAAGACCAAAAGAACGCCGAACTAGTCAAGACTTATGCGGGCTTGTTTGCCAGTGGATGGATTGGAATCGACTCCCTTTCCTTCTCCTATCACAAACTCGGAAGTGACCATATGAAGCATGAAATCATATTCGTGGTTTCTGGGCTTTCCAAGTATGCCGACGAATTAAGAGAATTGAAGAGAAGAGACGTCAAGTTCAACCGCGAATTGGACTCTTCAAGCTTGGAGTGTCTGGAAAAGCTTCGTTTATTGTTGGCAAGACCCGACTTTGCTGAATCGGTTGCTGTCGGCTTGAGTGCTGGTCACTTTGTCGAACAACCAACTTTATCCGCCGCAAGCATCGAAAACTACACCAACCCTTTGACCAAACAAGACATCGAGGAGTTGTTTATGTTCCAAGAGTGGTACAACGATTTCTTCAGATTCGAAGATATCGAGCTTTTGTACAAAGCCTTCCAGGGCCACAACCAGGCTGTCAAGGACTTGTTGCACTCTTTGAACACAAACCACTTTGGAGCCTTCCAATCGTTACTTGATGCTTTATTCAAGAAGCATAATCTTGTTTGGTTCCATCCGGTTGAGAAATATATTCAAATAAGGAATTTGATTCACAATTCCGAACTCAAGAAGCATTTATTCTCAAAAGGTATAATGTCCTCTGACCAATGGAAATACTTTGTTAACTACAAGTTGAAGAAACCAGAATACAAGCAGATTCCGGATGACTTGAACTTGCACCGCTTCGAAACTGAATTGTTGGCCACCAGAAACATCTTGGGCAAACTGTTTGCCGAATCTTCAGTTGAAGAAATTCTCCAAGTTTTGAAGAAGCAGGCAATTCAAGTTGAGCTGGGTGCAGTGTACAATAAAGTCGCCAACCGTTTGAAGGTCTTGTTTGACTTGAATGGCGGAGAAACTGCTATTTTGGATACTTTGCTTCACAGTCAATCTGTTTTTGCAAACTTCGAAGCTAGAAAACAGAACGAAAAGGATTCTAAAGTCTACAAGCAAATCCCAGACAACTTTCAACTTGAGCAGTATGCACCAGAATTGCAAAAGTTACGTTCCGATCTTGGAAGGGATTTTAAGGATGTTTCCAAGGAAGAAATAATGACTAAAATTGAAGACACTATCAAGGCTTCTTCGGATTCTGGAGTCTGGTCGAAGTTGCACCGCAACTTATCCTACTTATTTATTCATAACAACAACGAAACAAGCTGCTTGGACACTGTTTTGTTGAACAATGCAACCTTCATTGAATTTGAAAGTGGCAAAATCTTGGACAGACTCAGCAGTAATGGGTACTCTTTAATTGGCGAGAGTAGCAAGTTCATTAATGAGTACCCTGAATATCTTCAAGAGTTCATAGAGTCGCTGGGTGGTTTTAGCACTGAAATTTGGAACTCTGACAAGGATGAATTCAACCACAAGTTGCAGGCTTTTAAGGATAGCTTGGACAAGTCCTCTTACAAGTTCCCAGCCTTTTTGACTATTCTTGAGGAGTTGAAGAGATTCAATCAAGAAATTCCATATTACCCATACTTCTTGCAACATTTATGCGAGATTAAGGGCGACCAGAAGTTGAGTCCAAAGGACGTTGAAGATATCTACAAGGCTTTTATCGAGGTTTCTGAATATGAAGAAGTGAATGTGGAGAAGAATGAAATGGCCCTTCAATCGTTGAGAAACTCTGCCATCCAAGCTGAAATTGCTGTTGAGGCATTGTTTTCCAAGACTGGAGAAGAAACTGAGATTTCGGACGAACTTGCAGAGGAGGACGAAGATGGAACCATGTCACCCAGGTTGGCTGCTGAAATGTTGGCTGATGTTGCTCAAAGAGTAGCTGAAAAGTCTGATTTGGTTGTTGCTGGACCGGCTGCAAAAGCTTGCTTAGATGCTGCATCTGCTATCCAGCACGCGGACCACGCTGTTGAGTTGTCCTTAGCATCTTTGGATTTGGGTAACAGAGCCATTGAATCCGTTGGTAAACTCGATCAACTTGAAGACCTAGTTGAAATATTGTCTATTAGCGAACACTGTGCTAAATTGGTTGCTTGTGCCAAACAGAAGCCCGAAAAGGCGGCTGAACATGTGAGATTGGCAGCTGAAGCAGCCACTAAAGCTCAAAGTGCATCTGCAGAAGCAACAGAGCTGCTTGGAAATGCTTCCAAGTCCAGTATGATTTTTGAGACTGGTGCTGTGGACTCGGCCATGAGAACTACGATGGCCGCCATCAAGGCTGTTGACTACGCTCTGGCCAAGGCAGCCTTGGCCAATGAGCAATTGTCTGTTGCCATTTCTGCTGCCAAGGATGCTGAACACTTTGCTGACCTTGCTTTGGAGAAGTCCAAGCTGGCAGAGGCAGTCAAGGAAGAAAAGGATGCTAAAACAAGACTTGAAGTTCCAGTTTCAGGCATCCAAAACAATCGATTTGACATGAAAGAGTTCAAAGAAGCCACCAATGACGAAGGATACGAGATTTTGAGCCAGATCAAGCTAGATGACATTGAAAAGCTCCAGAATGAGGCAGATAGCGAGCAACCGGAAATCAGAGACGCTGTTTCGATTGCTTTAAATGGCAAGGAGATTCCTCCACACACATTTGCTGCAAAAGATAAGCACAAGAGACATAACCACCACCACCACTCTGCATTGAAGAAGGATTTGCATAACGAAGATATCAACAAGCAGAATATCGAAGAGTTTCTCCAAAAGGCTAAAAGAGCCAGGGATGCTGAAAAGGAAAGCAAGTTCAGAGAAGCAGAGGCGTATGAGTGGAGCAGAATGATGAGTGCCAACTCGAGATTTGGAGGCAGAAGTTTCTTCAACCCAGTCGAGCTCTTCCCTCAAGGAGAAGTGTCTCTGACCATGGAGTACGTGATTTTGACGTTGGCCGGTAAGAGACAGGCGGCCGATATGAAGCTGATGCAAGGAGTCACAAACGAGGATATCTTCAAGATCTTGAACACTGTCGAGAAGCCTGACTTGGCCAACTTCACGGCCCAATACACCAAGTTGCAAAGAAAGGGTTGGAAGTTACGGGGAGCACGCTTGGATGGCGACAGAAAGTTTGTCGTATTGGGACGTGCTGAGCAGAGTGGATTTGGAACCCGAATCTTTACTGCCCTCAAGTCCATCCTTGCTACCATTGGAGGTTTAGCATTCGCCTTGATTGCCGTAGGTTACTTTCTGAAGGACAAGGTTGGGCAGCACCAGCCTGTCCAGGCTCCTAGCTTACCACCACCCAGAGACGTTTTGAAGGATATCCCAGACTCGAAGGTGGAGGAGCCTATTGTCGTGGACAGGCCCCCACAGAAACCTCTCTGGAAGCGGTTCATCTGGAAGTAGACTATAAGAAAAATATGATTTATGATTATATATTGATTAGAACCTAAAAACAAACCTGAATAAATGACAATGAATAAACTAAAGAAGCAAAAGGGTGAAGTGTGAGGTATGGACAGTGTTTTGCGGGTATCATCCCGACCTCTAGTGCCCAGAATTCACAACATCTCTCCTTATTCCATCTGGACCTCAGCAGTGGGCAATTCGGCCATGTCCTTGTGTATTCTGATGAACTTCATGATGGTGGTAGCACCAGTGGTACCGTTCCACAACCTCAACCACTCGACGGTGGCCTTGTCGCTGAGGTTGGGGATCTCGTAGCCTGTGTCGTAGATATGCTTTTCATGCTTGACCTTCTCCTCCAAGATCTGGTGTCTGTTGGTGAGCGGTCTCCCTGGTCTTCTTTGATCCCTGAACTCCTGTATTTCGTCGTCAAATCTAGAGATAAAGATCTCGATCATGCCCTTCATCTGGTCCAAGGTGAAGGTCTGCACTTGCTTGAAGTCGTCGTCTTCGTTGATGAGCTTCTGCAAGAAGAAGAGCACCTCCATCTCGTTCTCCTTCTTCTCCAAGGTCTTGGCCTTCTTGCTGGTGAGCTTCTTTTCTCTGAGGGTGGCTCTGTTCAACTGCTTGAACTTACGGCCCTTGATGTGCATAGCCCCCGTGGACTTGCTCAACGACTTGGTCACCTTCTTCAAACTGTGGGCAATGGGCATGGCTGGTGTAGATGGCTCTAATTACTTGCGATGGCCCAGCGAAAAATGTTTGAGCGCTGTTTGGGGCGATGAGTGTGGGGGATCAAGAGGAGAATTTAGGGAGTTGTTACAGAGGTGTGGCTTCCGGGGCACATGACGTAGAGCAGTAGACTGCAGTAGGATTGTTCCTGTCCTGTTGGTAAGTTCAGTAGGTCCTAGAGGATGGCTCCAGGCTGACTGTAGGTGTTGTAGCCACTGTGTGGGCTGATGAGGAGATGAGCTAGAGTAGATTGAAGAAGGAGAGGCAATACACATGCAATTTTCCCACAAACCAGCAAAGGCAGAACGGAAAGAACAGCAGCATCCCCGAGACGGATCCTTTTCTACTTACGCCAGCACTGGCGTGGACCAGAGGGACGGGAGGAGAGGGTCTGTGGTAGCGCACCTGGTAGCGCACGGTGCCTAAACGAGGCGGCACGCTACCAAACGGCGAGCCGAAAATTTTTAGTCGTGTGCCGACTAAAGCTCCATTCAAAAAAAATTTACCAAGGGACAGCACCAAAGAACAACACCAATGGCCAAGTACACTGAAGAACAATTGTTTGAACTCAAGGAGACCGCGTACGTTCCACAACCGGCTATCTTGGAGGCCTTCAACAAGTTGGTTGAGCTGGTCAAGGAACACAATGCCGAGCAGGAGAAGCACATCAAGTGGAGCAACGGTGACACCTACATTGATGAAAACGGTAACGAAAGACCATACTCCCACATGAACAGAAGAAAGCTTTCCAGATCCGGCGGCACCAGACCAACCTTGAGAAAGAAGTCTGTCGAGGCCGTGCATGTCGACGAGGACGGCTTCACCTCCTTCAACAAGAATAGAAAGTCCTTTGGTTCTGAAGAGGGTGCTGACGAAAGAGTCAAGTTTAGAGAGTCCTTGAAGGAAGGTGGCAGCGCCGGCCCCATCAAAGCAAAGCCAAACAACAAGAACTTGGGCTCCTCCAAGGCCGTCGACCCCAGAGAAGCCATCGCCGACACCCAGAAGAGGGTCTTCAACGCGTTCGAAGCATTGGGCGACGACGAATAAGCATCATAACGAGGTTTTTTCACAAAGACTTTATACGAACTCTGTATATTTAATGTATCTGTATACGAACTCTGACAATCAAGACTGTTGTATTACTATTTTCTCTTATATAAACAATTTTTTTGCACACCAAACACCTTAAGGAGCTCTTTCCTTCATCAAATTCTTCCTCTCCATCAAATCACTTTTCCAAACCTGGGGGTGATTGTAACCAAACTTTAGGAGTCTGTGCAGACACCCCCCTAGTGTTGCCATCAGAAGGCGACATGCTGGCGATAAGGGAGTGATGGTGGAAGTGTCCAGACACGGATCCTGACATTGTCTTTCCAACAATTGTGAAATTGTGGGGATACGACGAAAGGTCGTTCGTACTTCACAACTGCAGAGATGTTAGTTCGATTTCCTGACAAGATTGGATGAGTTGGAATGGTGGTTCTGAGAGAGCTTCCCTTATTTTGCCTGGTACCCCCCTTAAACAACAAACTCCTCGTCGTCAGTCTTCAAACCTCCAAGGATCGAGTCGAGGTCCGTGGTTATGATTTGCTTGGAGAGAACCGAGCCTGGGTTGTTGGATCTGACCGAGTTGGCGTCGTGGAAGACCGGGGTGGCGTTGCGCGAGCCGTTGCCGTTGGTCTGCTCGTTCGAGTGGTGAACGGCAGCGTCCTTCAAGTCAGCCACCTTGGGAGAGTTGAGGAACCTACCTTCGGCAGTGTAGATGGACCCGGTGGTGTTTTCCGTCAAGAAGGGAGCACCTCTGTGCATGCTTCTGTGGTGGAGCAACTCGGAGTGGATGGACGAGATGTCGTTGGCCGTGCCCAAACCCAAACCCAACCCGTTGTTGTGGGTATGGTGTCTGAGCGAGGCGTCCGTACTGTCAGAAAACACAGAATCATCCGGAGAAGCATTCAAGGAAGCCAAGAATCTCTCGTGTGCAGTCAAGTAGGTGCCGCCTCCGTTTTGCTGGCCGCCGTTAGGAACCTCCAATTGCGAGTGACCGTCCGTGGTGGTGAAGTCAAACTCGGCGTCTTCAATGCCATTCAATCTGTTCTTGCGTTCTTCATTGCGCTTGAGCAAGTTTAAGATCAATGGTTTGCTGGGGTTGATCCACATGGATATAAAGAGGTTACCTTGAACAAAGTCCGCAAACTCCTTGCGCAATTGTTCCAACGAATACGTCTCCCTGTTGCGGTTGTTGTTTCTGTTGATGTCGAGTTCATCTTGAGAAGGACTGGAGTCAACTCCACTCATCCACAACTTCTGCGTTTGACGGTATTCAATGTTGAACAAAAGGTCAGAATAGAATCCGGACTTGACACAGTATCCGTCCACATTATCCAGGTAAATGTCATCCAATGCCTGGAAGGAATAATACATAAGTAATAAAGCAATGGTGTCTTTAAACTTGAGCTTTTGCTGGAATTCTGGAACACTACCCTTTCTCAAGGGCAACACCCAATGGAAGAAGAAGGGAACAAAATTGCTAACGAAGTTCAAACCGTAAATGTTCAACAAGGTCTTTAAGTTGTCGGTTAACAAAAACACATTTTCAATATTAGGATAGTCGTTGCTGCTGAAAAACTTGTCAACATAAGCAAGAAAGTGTGCAATGAAGTTGTCAGATCTGGAAATATATTGCAGCACGTCTGGCTTTTTGTAGTTCTTGACCTCCTCGTTCAAGATGTCATTAAAGTCATAATCATTGGAAACCTTCTTTTTGGATTTCAGAATCAAAGTGAATGAATGCTTCTTTGAGGTTCTGATACGGATCGGTTCTCCATCGCCTTGTTCCAAGCCGGTTGTTACAAGCAGTTCTTGAGATGACGAGTTATGCGACGTGGGTCTGGTCAATTCATTTTCCAAAAAGTTGTGGAACACCTTCAAGTATTTTCTTTGGATTTCATTCAACTGGGAGATGGTTAAGCTTGACTTTTTGCTTGAGTTGGAGGAGAACGAGCCCGAGTTGGACCCAGACGTCGTTGTCGTTCTGACCCTTGACAATGAGTCTCGAAGACTACCTGCACTTCCCAGGGTGTGTCCACCAAACTCGGAGTCTGGGGCCAAGATGGCCAAGCTCACGTCCCAGTGTTCCAACTTGACTCTATTTCTAGAAATAGAGCTTGGTTTCTTTTGAAGAATGGCAAAAACACTACTAATGTCTGCCAAAAGTGTCATGATGAGGAAATGAATCTTGTCTCCACGAGTCTTTGTGCCATCGGCATTTTCAGTATAGGAGAATTCCAATAAATAATCAATTTTTGATAAAAGTTCATGGATCAGGTCGGGAACTTGATCAAAATAATAAATATGAGTGGATAAATGGGATACACTGCTTGAGTAAACCTTGGAAAGGGATTGGACTTGATCCCTGTTGAAGTATGCCGACTGGTGCAAGACCAAATCCGTTTGCAATTGCAACAACTGTTTAATCACGTCGGAAATGGATAACCCAATCATGTTGATCTCGGAAGAAACCAATCCCAAGACATGCTGGGCACATTCGGCCTGTGCACGGTAGTTGCTGTTCAGTTGCGAGGCGTCTCTCAGCAAGGCCAAAAGGTGAGAGAGCAAGGCAGACATGGAAATGAAACGCAACTGGACGGGGATCCAGGTGGTGTACAACTCAATGAACTTGGTTCCCCAGGCCGGTTCAATGTCTGGATTGACCTGGAGGTCGTTGATGACCACTTTGGTCACTTCTGCAATTTGGGAATCGAGTGTAGAATTGAATAAAATGGTCAACCCTCTAAAGGCTTCTTGGTGGATGTCATTACTGGACAAATTGTCATTTTCGAAATTATCGTCAATTCTGGCGTAAATCACCTGGTTTGACTTTGAGCTAGCCACCTTGGAAAGCGCTGTTCCTGCTCCGTAGGTGGAGGCTCTCGACAACTCCTTTGAGTTTTTGATTTGGTGATGGTTGTGGTATTGGTTCAATCTGTTGTTGAGGTCGTCGATGGTGTTTGATTCGTGGATGGCCCTCAAATAGATGGTGATGATCTTCAGCATGAAGATTCTGCCGAATTTGACATTATGGCCAATGCAATTAGATAAATGTCTACAAGACATCAAGGAAATCATTTTCCAGTCTATCAAGTTGGGGTTTTGGTGCAGGGAACTCGACATGACATGATAGGTGTCGATGAAGGACTCCAGGAGGTAGGTGAACAGCTCAACAAAGGTCTTGTCACCTGGGAACAAGGTTGTGTCCAAGTTGGAGCAAAACACGCCGTATGTTGCTAAAGCACTTTTGCACAACGATAAGTCCTTTGTGGCCAAAACTGTCTGGATTATGGAGCAAACGTAGATGGCAAAGACGTTCAAGTCGTCGTGGCACTTTTCGATCAACTCGCTCAAGATGGCGAGGGTGACTTGCATGTTGCCTGCTCTGTTACGGTGGTAGTCCGACTTTGTCTTTTTGAACAAGAAGGAAGCAACCTTCTCCAACTTGATTCTTCTGGTGGACGCATAGTAAAGCAAGTAGCTGAGCTCCGAAGGATTGGGTTTCTTGTCGACCGCCTTGCCTGCCGGGTAGCATTGGAGGATCAACTTCTGGTGTTTGGCGTGGAAGAGGCCCATGGTTGACGAAACGTGGACTTAAAAGGGGGGTTGGTGGCCAAAGCGCTGGGCCGGTGATTCAATCAATACACAAACTTGTGTGGTTATAGTGTAGGTATCTCCCCTGAATAGTTTGACGTCCTCGGGCAGTGGATTCAATGCCGTGTGCTAAGTGTATGTTCCCTTTACGAGTGGACCAGTTGTGTGGTGAATGGTTTAATTTTTTCAATCTCTCGTACTTTTTTTTTTAAGTAGTCTATACGAGCAACTGCTGGGGTTCCGTGGGTCCAGCAGCGAAGATCTGGGCGTGAAGTGGAGCGATAGAGCGATAAATGGAAGGTCCGTCACTTCTCGGGATCGACGTGCCTATGGGCGCAGGTTTACCGGGAGAAAAGTGGGGACGCTGACAGAGTATTGTTCACCTGGCACCATGTGAAAGCCGCAAACATGAAACAGGCCTGGTGTAGCGTGTAGACCCACACAGAGTGCCTGGAGAGGTGTCATTCGAGTGCCTGGGGCGTGGGCCCCCTACAGGGGGACAAAAGGAGCACACTCCCCCTACAAACATTGTCTCCAAAAACCCTTGGCCAGGATCTGATCGGGGTTGCTGTTGGGCCTCGCATCCTGCAAGGTTAGTGCCGTGTAATGTACAAGCTTGCCAACCTCAGGCACAGAGGGAACGGAGGGGGACTAGTGTCAGAAGTAGAAAGGGCTCAGCATAGTCGTCTGACGTCCAGCCGTGTTGAGTTGTCCAGCCCAACAGGGCAGCCCTTTGTCAGATGTAAAAGTCATGGGCACAATGGCCCCAAAAAGTGTTCCGTACCTTCTCCTCCGAAACTTCCTATCTAGGAGCACCAGCAACACCACCTCATCACCCTAGAAAGGGTGCTGATCCGCTCATCACCGAGTGAACGAACAGTGTGTGGAGGTGTATTTCCAGATCAGGAAACCGTGCCTTGTGGCCGGTCCCGTGGATAATGTCTGGTGGGGGGGAAAACTTGTCTCTGTGAAGTGGTGATTGCCTAAACGGGACATTTGGTCAAGATGGAAATTTTACGCATCAAGCAATGGCACCTCCAATCTACGTCAAGGGAGGATCGTGGACCAACGTGGAGGATGAGATCCTCAAGGCCGCTATCTCCAAGTACGGGTTGGCGCAGTGGGCCCGGATCTCGTCGTTGCTCCCGAAAAAGACGCTGAAGCAGGCCAAGGCCCGGTGGTTCGAGTACTTGTTGCCACTGCTCCAGGGGATCCAGTCGCTGTGGACCCGCCAGGAGGACGACAAATTGTTGAGTCTAGTCAAGGTTTTCCCCAACCAGTGGCGTAGCATTGCGCCTATAGTGGGCAAAACGGCCTCACAGTGTGTGGAGCGCTACCAGAGGTTGATTGATGACATGACGGCCAGCCACACAGACCAGCTCGATGAGCTCGGACTTTCCAACGTGGGAGTTGAGTCGCTTCCGGCTACGGGGCCTGTTTTGGACGACATCCACATCAACCCCGAATCCAAACCGTCCATTCCACACGACTACCAGGACGATGACGCCCAAGACGCCGACCTCGACGACGACAGCAGAGAGATGTTGAGCGAGGCCCAGGCCAGACTCGCCAACACTCAGGGCAAAAAGGCAAAGAGAAGAACCAGAGAACGAATGTTGGAGGAGCTGAAGCGAATTGCCTTGCTCCAGAAGAGAAGAGAGTTGAAAAGTGCCGGTTTCAACGTCAGTTTAGAGACTGGCGCCATGAGGAGAAAGCGCAAGCAGGAGTTCGACTATCTCAACGACATACCCCAGGAACACGAGCCTGCTGCCGGCTTGTACGACACCCTGGAAGAAACCAACCTTAACGACTTGGATATGGAAAAGTTGCAAAAAACAGTCAACAAGCTGGGTCTCAACATCAAAGAGCTCGACAACAGAAACAAAAAGAGACCCACCACCGCCAAGGATGGGAGGAAGGCAGCACCTGAGGAGCCACAGCTACGCAACCACATCAAGTTGGAGTTGTCTGCGCCAGTTCTGTCTCGCCCCAGCAAGAGAGACCCCGGTTTGGTCCAGCTTGTCAAGTCTGCCTTGGCTCGACTCCCACCACCCAAAAACCAAACAAGCACAGTTATCCCGGCATTTGACGGCGAAGAGCAACAAATCAACATAGAATCCATGCCTAGCAACCTGGAAGAAATGAAATCAAACTTGGAGATCTTGAGAAAGGTTTCTGACGAACAGGCCAAGTTCCGCCGGTCCCAGGTAGTGCAGCGTGACCTTGCCATACCCAACCCTTCACAGTTAAAGACAATCAAAGGGTTGGGACATCTCGACAGTCTACTCCAAAAAGAGTTCCATGCCCTAGTTAAGCTGGACTACCGAAAGTACGTGGACTCCACCTTCAAGACCCAGTTGGTCGAGGACTTGGACGAGGAACTCTTCCAAAAGGTGCGGCGGGAAATGGATGCCGTAAAGTCCTCCAATGTGGCTCCCACACCTCCCGAACTTCCCATACCGCAAATTGACGGATTAGAGCAGCATTTGAATGCATCTTATCAGAATGTGGACAAGAAAATGAATGAGATCCATGAGGCGATCCCGACACACACCTTGCACGCCAGAGAACAAGATTTAATGAATGAAATCTACCAGCTCCACAACGAGGCCATTGTTTTAGACCAGGATTTGGCCCTCGAGCGCAAGTTAGCGGCCAGGGACGTGGACATCATGAGTGCCCGGGAGTCGAGACTTAAGCAGAGCTTGAGTCGAATCATGAGCTTGAAAAACCAATAATAGGCGGCAGTATCGAAGCAGGATCTTTCTGCAAGCTTACCAGATCATCTTTAACGTGTGAATACCCTGATAAACTCAGGAACAATGGCAGCCCAGGCGGTGTTGCGTTTCCTCCTCAACGTAAAATGCCTTGGTCTAGAATTCCCCCAAGGCTCGAGTACCACACGCTCGAGTGGACTTGAAATATTGCACCCAAATTGGCTCGGACATAGTTCTTTTCGGGAATATACCTTCCCCCTTTGCATATATACTTTTAATTACACATCTAGCGCTGATTATTGTAGCTTTTCCGCAACAAGGGGACCCCTAATGCATTATCTGACTTTTACCCAACAATCTTGCTGAAGTTTTACAGTTTACAAGTTTCCGACAGATATAAAGACGGAGAAGACAATAAGCAGCTTTGGCAAACGTTAGTCAGCATAATTGGGGAGATGCTGGGGGCTATGCCCAGGCCACGGCTGGTGCCGTGGCTCGCCTGGAACTCGTGCAGGCGGTGGCAGCGTCGGGTGTGGGGGCGCTACCACATTCACGTGACTTTATTTGGAGGTCCGGCCCGCTTATTTGCAGCGTCTCCTGTGGGAAAGAACCACACGGATGAGCAACCTCTTGTATATACCGCTCAAGCAGCTGGCACCCGTCTACCTATACAATGACCTCAGCGGGGTGATCCAGAGAGAGTACTTCCAAGCCGTGTCGATATTTGAGCAGGATCTCAACTTGGTTGCCGGCCTTCGAAGCCAGATTACCAGTCTCCAGAATGAGACGTGTACCATTGATTCGTTGCAAGAGTACTACCCGTTGTTATTGGCGCTTCAACGCAAGTTTCCAGACGACTGCATTGAGTTTGGGTGGTTCCATTCCTTGACGTATGGATTGAGTGGACCCCAGTCGGCACACTCGTTGGCGTTTGAACAGCTCAACATCCTCTTCCAGATTGCAAGCGTCTACTCACAATTGGCCTTGGCCCAATCGAGATACACCGACGAAGGGTTGAAGCAAGCATGCCAGTACCTCCAGCTTTCTGCCGGGACCTTTGAATATATCCTCAAGTTGTCCAAAAACTCCAAGGTTGTGCCGTTGGATTTGACCCCAGAAACGTTGGAGTGTTTGCAGTGGTTGGCCTTGGCCCAGGCACAGGAGATTGTTTGGCAAAAGGCGTTGTTAAATGACAAGTTAAAGGATACTGCCATTGCCAAGTTGCTGTACGAAATAAGCACACTCTACGAAAAGGCATTGCAAAAAGGCAATGTCTCTGACTTCATCAAGTTGGAGTGGATCAACCACTTGAACGTCAAAAAGCACCATTTCCAAGCAGCTGCCCACTATAGGATGTCCACCGTGCACCAGAACCAAAATAAGTACGGGGAGCAGGTGGCTAGTTTGTCTCTTGCTTCCAAGCTATGCGAGGACGCCAAGCGCTACACGAAGTACGTATCCCCTTTAACCGTGGAAGACTTAGACGGGTTGACCACCATAGTTCAGAACGCTCTCAGAGCTGCTGAGAAGGACAACAACCTTCTCTACTTTCAAAAAGTGCCATCGGAAGTTGCTCCAATTGTTGGTGTTCTGATGGTTAGGTCTTTGATCCCAGAATTCATTGAGAGCCCACCACAGGTTGAAATCTTTAAGGACTTGTTGCCTTACATAGTGATGCAAAGCTCCCAAGCTTTCAACGAACGCAAGTTGGAGTACGTCAGAGACCAGTTCACCACACCGGTCCACTCGTTGAACAACGCCCTCTCCCAGTTTTTGACGGACCGAAAGGTCTTGTCCTCCATCGACTCCATCCAACAGCCAGAAGAATTACCTAACTCTATTATCCAGCACGCAAAGGAAATCACCAACATTGGAGGTGTGGAGTTCTTTGAATCCATTCTCCGTGACATCCAAGGCTGTTTTGACCAATCAAACTCGATCGTGGAGGAGTGTTACAAGCGATTCAAGCTAGACAACGAAGAAAACGAGCTTCTTTTGCAAAGATATGGAACTGCATTCTGGAAAAGACCAAGCTCAACAGAAGAGTCCACCAAGCTTTTTGAAAAAGTGGAGAAGCTCAGCAACTACCTCAAACAAGCCCAAAATGGAGACGCTGTGATTGCATCCAAGTACTACGAAATCAAACCTACCCTTCAAATCTACTGTGGAGGGTTTGACTCTTTGGTCAAACACCTTCCTCACCTGAGACACACGGAATTGAACGAACAGACCTCCAACATAGTCAACGACTTAAGAAACTTGATAATCGAGACCCTGAAGCTCAAGGAAAGAAGAGTAGAGTTTTTGTATAATGTGGAAAGAAAAGCAAAAGAGAATAATATACTCCCCCATGTGATTCTGGAGTTCAAGAAGAGACAGAATGAGTTGTACCAACAAGGAGACTCCATCAAGGAGTTGATCTTTGAACCAGTGTACGAAAATTTCATCAGAGACACCTTCCAAGCAGATGTTCTGCAATTGAGAGAGTCCAGAGACGAGCAGGTCAAAGTACAGAATGAAATCGACATGCTCAACTCCAGGTTTCTCGAAGAATACAGGCAGATCAACAACGAGTCCCAGCAAAAGAGACAAGAGGTTTTGCAGCAGTTGGAACAGGCGTACTCCAAGTACCTCGAACTTACACTGAACTTGAGAGAGGGTACCAAGTTCTACAACGACTTTATTGTCAAGAGTAATGGGGTTCTCAAAGAATGTGAGGACTACTTGTACCAAAGAAGACTTGAGGCCAGGGATTTGGAGATGAAGTTGAACAACGAGCCCAAGAGGACTGACTCAGGTGAAGTTGACCCCAAGCTGTTTACCTCGGAAATCGTATCCCCATCTTGCAAGCCATACTCTGGTATTTTGCGTAGTAAGGAGTAGGAACGGCAGGAAAGATAGCTTTAGGGAAAGGTAGCATGAACACTTTTGGGGAATAATTATGCCCATTTGCAACCCATTCGTATGTTGGAGCTCACAAATTGGACCCATACACAGTCACAGTGCTCAAGAATTGCATACATATAAGTAGTGTAGACGAATGCATTAATAGTAAGCAAGAACTGTAAGAACCAGATTACTACTGAATGAGAGCCCAGGGAACATGGCAGACAAGCAAAATTCAGTTACTTAATGCCTCTTTGACCTCTAAAGTACACTCTTTGGTGAGCTGTGGTGATTGTATGACTTCTTCTATTGTCGAGTCAGCTGACTATGATCATCGCATCACTTCTCCAGTTTGATAACTCAGCTCAGGTCTCTGCGCATGAACCACCTCCGCTATCTCAAGAACCTAGTGATGACACAACCCAAGAAGACACTCATTAGCATTGTTGGCACCACTGGAGTGGGTAAGTCTCAGTTTTCCATTGAGTTAGCCAAAGCTATTAACGGAGAGATCATCAACGCCGACTCGATGCAAGTGTACAAAGGGCTCGAGCAGATCACCAACAAGCATCCCATGGACGAAAGGAATGGGATACCCCACCATGTGATGGACCACATTGACTGGAGTGAAGAGTATTTTATTCATCGTTACGCCCAAGAAGCCAATGCAGCCATAGAAGACATCCACAGCCGTGGCAAGATACCCATCATCATTGGCGGCACACACTACTACCTACTGAGCTTGTTATTCAACAACAAGACCATTCTGGAAGAGAACGAACAGGAAGTCACCGAGGAGCAATTAAAAGTGCTAGATGGTCCTGTGGAAAACATCTTCAACACGCTCAAGGAAATCGACCCGGTTATAGCAGAGAAGTTCCATCCCAACGACAGAAGAAAGTTGCGCCGGGCGTTGGAGATATACTACACAACCGGATCCGTGGCGTCCCAGCTCTATCAGGACCAAAAAGTGGAGGAAACGATTGAGTCCTCGTTGAAATACAACACCTTGTTGTTCTGGATCTACTCGGAGCCTAAGGTGTTGAACGACCGGTTGGACACCAGAGTCGACAAGATGCTTGACAATGGCGCCATGGACGAAATCAAGGACCTCTACTCGCAGTATGCCACCTCAAAGGAGAAACCAGATTGTACTCGGGGGATCTGGCAGGTGATTGGATTCAAGGAGTTCTTGCCATGGTTGGAGTCGGAACCCAAGGACTCCAAGTTGCTTGACTTCGGTATTGAACGCATGAAGATCAGAACCCGTCAGTACGCCAAGTCCCAGGTGAAATGGATCAAAAAGCTTTTGAGTATCGAGTTGCAAAAGGAAGCCAGGTTTGGCTACAAGTACGGGGGAAAGATGTATTTGCTTGACGCCACTGACCTCAAGGGGTGGGATGAAACCGTGTTCCAAAGGGGACTCCAAATAGCTAACGAGTTTGTCAGCGACGGTCCCAAGGCAGTCACAGCATCAGCCGCCCCACCACATCTACAAGACGTGTTTCCATCGGATCAGTTTATAGAAGACTTCAAGAGTAACAAGAAGATGGGCTCTGAAGTCAACTGGAAACACATCACTTGTGACCTTTGCAAAGACAAGGAGGGAAACCCATTGGTGTGTGTGGGAGAAGAAAACTGGCAGATACACGTAAAGAGCAGAAGGCACAAGAAGCTGGCCGAGGCGATAGTCAAGAAGAGAAGACACGAGGAAATGATAGAGAAGTACGGAAACAACAAGCGAAGCGCCAAGTAGGTGCACCGTGGGGGAGCTTGAGTGGGGGACTCAACCATGCACAGACACTGACGTTGTGGCTGTGTATGACGAGACCTAGGGTGGAGTTGTGCTGGGCAGTGGATAGGTGCAATTGTGCTGGTCGATCCAGTTAAGGTGCATTTGTGCTGGTCGATCCAGTTAAGGTGCATTTGTGCTGGAGATGGTGATCCGGTCAAGGTGTTCTGGTGCTTAGCGTGTGAGTAGATCAGTCAAGGTGCAATTGTGCTGGAAAATGGTGGAGTCAGGGTGCAAGTGTGCTGGATCAGTCAAGGTGATACTGTGCTGGATGTCGATCCAGTCAAGGTGCTTTTGTGCTGGTGGAGGATCCAGTAAGGTGCAATTGTGCTGGGTGGTGGATCAGCTAAGGTGGGATATCGCTCGATATTCCAACATCTAGGTGATTGTGCGTATTAATAGATTAAGTGATTGTCAGAGCAGAGGGCATCTGTCTGATTTAAGGTGTCGCTTATCGGCAACCAGGCACTGGCATTCGCCAACTTACGGCTCCAATGCCAGAACAAACCCCAGTGAAGTGTTTAAACAACACCCAATCTGCTGATTGAACTCATTGTAGCCGGCAAAGACCTGGTCATAAACTGCAAACTTCAGCACACCCTATTTTCATTCCTGTCTTAGCCATCGACCCAGTCTGCATTACAACTTTACGAGACCATCTTGGTTAACCTTCCCCGAGCCAAATGTCTTGATTTCTTGATTTCTTGACTTCTTGAGTGGATAAGAGAGTTTGGAGGCATCGTCTGGCGACCCCAGAAAGAGTCTGGTTCCCAACAACACTGCATCAGCACTCCATGACATCTCAAACAACGCATTATAGCCTAACTTAGCCATGGATAGTCTGATCTTCCTTCTCCTCTCGGAATATCGCTCCCTACTACGGACTTGGCGAGTCCAGACAGAGGTTTAATTACGTGCATACAAAGACAGAATCTCATGAGGTGCATCATGGCATGTTTAGAAACGGAAATGCATGGATTGTCAAGTCGATTTGGCAGATAGCTTGGTTGCACGTCTGTGGTGGGCAACTTGAGCCCGTCGGCTTCGCCTCGATACCCGAGACTATAACCCACACCCGAGAGATGGTTTCCGGGACAGGTAAAATTCAGGTGATTAAAGTTGTGTCTGGAAAATCTGGGAGGAGCCCAGTTCTGGGGGTCCATCGAAGAAGGTTTCAAGATGAGACGAAGAGGCAGTGGCTCAACACTGGGCAACTACATGCACCACGCAGAGATAGGAGAGCTTCGTTTACGGCAACTGTGCAACCCAATTCTGCCATGGTCGCTCCAGAACCTGTAATCAACGTCAAACTGGCCTGAGCCTGCCTTCTGCCACATGAAAAAGCTTAAAGTACGATGCAATAGCTAAAAAAAGTGTCACTGAAGAGTGGCAGCAAGAGACTTGAGTGTCTGGTGGGAAGGTGCTACGAGCAGCTGGTTTGTGTGGGGGACACGGCACACCCAGAACAACGAAAACTCAACCAACACAACACCAGATAAGCTTTCATGGAGGCCCACCCTGGTGACACACCACCACAGCGAAGATTCTAAACCTTGTGAATAAGGTTATAAAGTTATCTGGAACAAAGAGATTCTGAATAAGATTATGTCTGAGGAGCAAACCAATTGGGAAGGTCTTAGAACCCGACCACTTTGGGCTGCAACCTGTAAATACGGTGAAAAGTAGATAAGCAGCCGTGTTGGAGTAAGTTGGCCTGTAGGTAAGGTTGTTTGTAGAAGATCTGCGTGGCATGTTTCAGTCCATCTCCTATTAGCTGCAACGATTGCAAAAAGCGTCCCAAAACGGTGTGGACCGGCGAAAACGCTGGAGCAGCAGACACTTTTCAGGGGGTTACAGACACACCTTGGGCAGATAAGAGAAGCAGCGTACATGTGAGAGAAGGGCTCTAGTGGAGGAAGGCTGTTGGTGCTGTGCCCTTATCGGGGAGTGCATTGCCCCGTGGTGTGGGATGCGCATGGGCAATGCATGGTACGGATTGGGACGAGATTGGACATTTGCAGAACAGGGAGGTCCGGGGCAGCCCATAGCTCGCAACAGAAGCATCTGGTCGGAGCTCTGGCACCGTAGTACGAGATGGAAGACCTCCAGTGCCGGAGAGCATGCAAGGTACCGCAGTGTGTCAAGAGAGACGGCCTGGTCGACCCAGCGTTGGCTGCGGTGCTCCGGCAAGCGGGATACAAAAGCGGTGCGGCGAGTGGATCGGCGTGCAGAGTGCCACAAGAGGTGGGCCGGCGCAAGTTGCCCTGTCACGCTGGGCTCCGTGGCCTCGAGGTGGCCGGTCCGGCCTGGTCATCACGTAGCTGGGTGCTCTATTTCTGAAACAGCAACCACGAGCTCTTTTCTGCTGCAAGTGATGTGCAGCACTTTTGGTTGCAAACCGGGCAGCCAGAGGGAGAGCAATGGAGAGCAATGGGGCCGAGGATACCAGAGGAACCGAGGGAGAAGCAAGAGAGCAACAGAGAAGAAACACAGAGCAGCTAATCTGCATTCGAAAAGGCAAAGCAAGCTGGTGGCATGATACCAAACAGAGTGGTCTGCACGTATGTGGTAGCCAACTTGTAAAAATAAGGCAGACCAACTTGTAAAAATAAGACAGACCAACTTGTAAAAATAAGGTAAACACTTGCCAGCATAACTTGCAAAGAGGCTAACATGCAAAGAGGCTAACATGCAAACAGGCCAACAAACAGGCCAACTTGCAGCCCAACTTGCAGGCCAACTTGCAAACAGAGCGTTACCAGCTAAGAGTTACCCAACCTGCAAACAGCCAACTTGCGACCCAACTTGCAGCCCAACTTGCAAACAGAGCGTTACCAGCTAAGAGTTACCCAACCTGCAAACAGCCAACTTGCGGCCCAACTTGCAGCCCAACTTGCAGCCCAACTTGCAAACAGAGTGTTTCCCAACCTGCAAACACAACAGCCAACTTGCTGGCCAACCTGCAATCCGGGCCGACCCTACGCCCGCAGACTACTTCCACATTGATCCAAGAACATCCCAAACGGTCGAGGATAACACTCAGGCGAGTCTTGGAATTGGCCACACCGAAAGCCAGGGCAGGGGGTTAAATCTGTAGCGGCGCCAGTCGTCAATAGGGACCATGCCCCGAACATTGTGCGGACGATTGTCTGGACCCATTGTCTGGCACACATTATGCCAACCCTGCTTCCCTAACCTCCGGATTCGTATTTTTTGTTGACCCACCACATTCCTCTCGCCTTATAAACAGGCCGAGTGGAAAAGTGAAAAATTTTCTTGTTTCTTCTTCTTTGATACGAACGCTTCCTATTCACTGCACCATTTAGCTCAATGAATGAGTGGAGGGGAAAAGGAAGCCAGATCAAAGAACGAAACACGTCCTCATACCAAGAGACTTTACTGTGTGGTTTTCTTGGACCTACGTGATCGGTATATTCCGTCGGGCGACGAGCGGAAAAGCGGCCGTGGCTGCTTTCGCTCCCGCGTAGTTTTGTAGCGCCCCAGCAAAGGCCCAATAGGAGTCCTCTGGTTCCCCCACGCCACCACCACTGGCTTTTTATGCACTCTCGGCCAGGAGCTGTACCATGGCCATTGCAAAACGCTAATTAGTGGGTCGAGCACCACAAAAGCACGCCCCGTTCGAGATGCCCGAATAAGTTACCGAGCAGGATCCCATTACAGTGCCCAAAAGGGAAGCAGGATGGGTGTGACAGAAGGGCCCGGGGCTGCCTGCCGTGGTCCAGCGCACGCAGCAACCCTCGGCCGCGTCTTCCGCCCGCCGGGGGGTGCTTGGTTGCTTGTGACATCCTCTTTAAGGTTAGCAGCAAAACCCAAAAGCTCCTGGCCACTCTGTCGCCAGACTACTGGGGGCTCCGCCTAGTTGCCCGCAACTCTTTTTTTCTTATCCCCTAACTTTTACCGCCGGCAGAAATCATAACCCTCGCGGGGCTTACGTAATTCGTTTTTTTTTCCACTAAAGCAGATTTTGTGGAGACCAGGCAGCCTAGGCCTTCCCAGCGGCCGCCGGAGCAATAGAGCAAAAGAGTGACAAAGTTTGTGGTTGTGCCATAAAAATAAGGAGTGGGAAGAGGCAGGGGGCAAACGGTGGTACGAGTGGGTTCAAAAACTAACCTCTATTAAACCTATACAAAAAAAACCTTAAATGTAGCCAATCATAAATTATCGTAAAAAAGCATTAAATCATAAGCCTTTGCCAATTTCAAGTGGCAGAGTGCAGGGAGTGGACGTGATTGTGGGGGGTAGTGGTGGCGGCTGCGTGCGGGCTGTTACTGGGGCAGCAGGATGTGATTGGGGAGTTGCAATGGCGTGCCAAGTGGCACCTCTCAAGTAGGAAATTTAGACACCAAATGTCGGGGAACAAAAGCAGCTGCTTTCGAGGTTGCCCAGATGGGGTATCGTTGTGGTGTAGATGGTGGCATCCTTGTCTGGGCAGCCGGTATCACTGTGGTGGGTTGCAAGCGTTCCACGCCAAGTGACTGAATGTCGCGGCTACTCAAGTAGGAAATTTTCAGACACCAAATGTCGGAAAACGAAGAGCCAAGTTGGCAGTTGGGGAGCACGGTGGGAGTTGGGGAAGCACGGTGGGATATAGGCATCTTATCTGGGCGGTAACACTGTGATGGCAAGCATACCATGCCAAGTGGCTACTCAAGTAGAAAACTTTCACACCAAATGTCGGAAAACGAAGAGCCAAGTTGGCAGTTGGGGAGCACGGTGGGAGTTGGGGGAGCCCAGTTGGGGAAGCACCAACAAGATGGGATCCTTCTCTAGGCGGCAACACTCAGATGGGTTGGAAAGCTACCTCGCCAAGTGGCTACTCACGTAGAAAACCCTCTAAATATCGGAAAACGAAAAGCACCTGCTCTCCAACACTTTCAAGGTGGGCGAGATGGGGGCGTCCTTGTCGGGGGCCAACTGGCGAAGGCGCTGGTGGGGGTATACGGAGGCGGTGGGGGTGTTGTTCAACAAGGAGATGCCGTGGTCCATGTTCAACTTTTCCTCTATTTGCAACAACTTTGTGTCGATCTGGGACAACTGGGAGTCCTGTTGCAACTGTAGGTTGTTCAAGTCGTGGTCGGAGCACCAGCCGCTCTGGGACAAGTGCATCTTGGTGGCGTCAAAGGCCTCTGCCACGGACTTTTTCTGCTGGATCAAGTAGCTCGAGTAGTGGATGAGCTCGGAGGAGGTGTTGATGCCCGAGATGGAGCTGACACGGCTCCTGGGCTGGGTGCTTGGCGGATGCAACAGCAGCGACAAGTCGACGGAGGAGGAGCCCAGCGAGATGGAGGCGTTGCGTTCCGTCATCATTTTCTGGTTCAAGCTGTCGAAATAGGTCTGCTCGATCTCCGTCAAGGTTTTCTTTGACGAGGCCAAGTTTTCCAGAAGGGTGATGATGGGCGAGGTCAAGGGCGGCGTCAAGGGCGTCAACAAGGCGTTCAGGTTGGACGGGGTGATGGAGCGGCGCGCCACCTTGGTGTGCACCACGCTGGTGGTGCCCACCACGTTGGAGCTGGCCACGCTGCTGGTGGACGAGATGGACGCCGTCGACAGGCTCGACAACTCCTTGGAGTGGCGTGCCTCCACCACAGGCTTGGCCCCGGTGTCGTTCTTGATGTCCGTCTGGATGGGGTTGAGGTTGGGCTTGTTGTTGGCGCCCAAGGACAACTTTCTGATGCCGTTTTTCAAACTTTTCAACCGCCTCAACGGCGCCGACGCTTGCTGCTGCTGCTGCTGCTGGTTGAAAAAGGTGGACAAGTTGGGGAACGACGAGGAGCTCGAGTTGGTCTTGATGAGCGAGGGCTGTGTGGTGCTGATGCTGTTTGCTGCGTTGGAGGTGCTGCCGTTGTGGGTGGCGCCGAGGTTGGCGTTGGCAGAGATGCTGGGAAACATGTGTAGATTCAAGTTCAAGTTGG
The DNA here is from genome assembly GCA_030572255.1 of Kodamaea fukazawae. Classification (NCBI taxonomy): domain Eukaryota; kingdom Fungi; phylum Ascomycota; class Pichiomycetes; order Serinales; family Debaryomycetaceae; genus Kodamaea; species Kodamaea fukazawae. The sequence goes on along the minus strand of JAJLZQ010000027.1, from coordinate 143,740 downwards.
GGGAATCCAATTCGTATTTGATGGAGGAATTGCTGATAAACAACTCGCTCAAGTCGGTGGACTTGCTGAGTGGGTCTTCTTCAAAGTGTCTTCTCGTGGGACTGATGGTGGATGTGGCGGTCAAGTGGTCTTGCACATTGGGAAGCGGCGGCAACAAGATCTCTTCGTTGGAGGCCCGATCGGCATCCACCTCCTCCCACGTCTCTTCCGCTATGCTGTGCCCGGCAGACATCCCAGCAAGACTGCTTGCTACATGGCTGGAACTCTTGGGTGATTCCGTCTCGAGAACCTCACCTTCCTCCAGAACTATTCCTAATCCACTGAAATCGTTCATACCTGTCAAAAAAAAAAATCTCTTTTCTCCAATTGATTTGCGCAGTGATGAATAAGGACGTTTAACAAACGCTTTCTAAACTCTTTTTATATATCAACCTTGCCGTCGTTGTAACTCGACAATTGTGATGGCTTTCAAATTTGAGAAATATTGGGGCAATATATAAAAGTTAAGCTTTGTGAAAAAAAAAAATGTAAGATAAAAAAATTTAATGGATATATTTATTTTTGACCTGCCCAAAAAACAGTTTGACAAAATTAAAACAAAAAAATATTATTTGAAGCGAGCCTTTTCTTTTTTTGACTTGACCTGTGATTGTACAGATTGGCACCCCTCCGGTACAATGCAGATAAAACCGGGTTTTATTTCGGGGGCAGGGAGGCAGGCGGCAGTCCAGACAGAAATGTTGACCAGAGGCAGAAATACTCACGATAATCGAGCGACATTCGGGATTGGAATCTCTCGAAGGAGGCTCCACAGGTTTCTTGGATTGTTTGTACAACAATTTCATCTTTTCTGGTGGTTGACACTGTTACTTGGGGTAAACACCATCCTGCGGATCATTGATTCCAATTGGTTCGGAAAGTAAACACTCTCACGTGAAGGGTTACAAACTGTAAACTGTAAAAACGCAAATAAAAAAAACTTTTTTTCTTTTTCCCCTAAATCACTTTTGAGTCAACATGTAAGATGCTTGCATAGTGCATGCATAGACACTTTTTGAAAGCATATACTTTGAAAGAGCAGCACCATAAATAGCAATAACCTTAATGACGGGTGGGTGGTTGTCTTGTCTATCTGGAGGTGGCCGTGGATATTCCAAGAACAACAGTCTAGCGGAGGTCATTAGTTGGAAAATAGTACAAGCACGATGGTCGGCGACATGTGACGCATGGAGCCATAGGTTGACTTTTGATAAGAGCAGCGGACTATCTCGTGGACCAAAAATCCACAAATGCCATGTCGATGCACGGGAATCCGAGGAGCCTTGGACTATTTCCGAAAAGACAGCCGGCAAGGGTGTAGGTGTGAAGCGGAAATTCACCGTGCCCGCAGCGCCTGGGCGATGTAGCGGCCGGGGTCTGGGGCGAGCCAGGTCCCCGTCGTGAATTCCCTCCCATTCTTGGTTGCATCAATAATGTAACAAGGACACAGTAATGCGTGTGCTGGGACACAAGATACTCTTTGCATGTTGCGCGGACTAAGGCGAAAAGAAGAGGTCCAAGACACAAGAATACGCAGATCGACACCGGAATGTTGGATATCTGCTCAGAGATAGCCCACTTGCGATAAGCTGGCTCTGAGGGTACGGCCGGTGGTGTGAGGCCTGCTGGTTTTGCCTCTTATCTTTTTTTTACTAATTATGAGCACAAAGGCTTCACAGCTTTGCTGGAGACATGACTGTGGTTAGTCATCGGGAGCTGGGACTGTTTTGCACTTCCCCATTGGGGCCGGCCAATTAGGTAAGCGCCGCCTTCATGGCCAGCTTGCAGGTTAATTGGTTGCTACTGTTTGTGTCCTCAATTTAGAATTATGTGTATCAATTGGATTTGCAGATTAGTACATTGGGCCTTGCACTTTTGCAGGTTTGCTGCTGGTGCACTTAACAGGGATTTGCAATTTAGCACTTGATTTTTACAGCTTGAAGAGGCATTCACGGTTCGTATATCCTGTTTGTGTACCATTAGTCATGGCGATGATGCAATGTGTTTGCTCGAGGTCGAAAGCACGGGCACTCCACAGCGACACCTAGGTGGCTCATCTAATCGGGGGCATCCGCCCTCCACAGCGACACCTGAGTGGCCCATGTCGAATCGGGGGCATCCGCCCTCCACAGCGACACCTGAGTGGCTCATCGAATCGGGGGCATTCGCCCTCCACAGCGACACCTGAGTGGCTCATCGAATCGGGGGCATTCGCCCTCCACAGCGACACCTGAGTGGCTCATCGAATCGGGGGCATTCGCCCTCCACAGCGACACCTGAGTGGCTCATCGAATCGGGGGCATTCGCCCTCCACAGCGACACCTGAGTGGCTCATCGAATCGGGGGCATTCGCCCTCCACAGCGGTAGGCTCCTGAAATCATACAATAGCCAGCTCATGCAGCAGCCCCGAGTGCCGTTGGAGCTGGAAATTCCTCTGTTGCACACCCCTTTTTGGGGGCCCCCTCCACTCGCAACGTTATGTGTGCAATTTAGCCTAACACAGAAGAGAGGTCTTGGTCGAGGAGCCGGGGCAGCGGTGCACAACAACGTTGGCCCACAGCTGCGTTAGTGAAAAACGTTGGTGACGTCACGCGCCAGCATCAACGGCTGCCAACTGGAAAAAGGTACAGTAGCACAGCTATATTGTTTTGCCCGTCGGCTGTTTCTTTTGAGATCATAAACCCGAGATCTAGATTGATTTTCCTCGACTCCTTTTAGTTTGTGAGAGCTTGGTATGAAATATGCCGTACTGCTACTTTGACCAAAAGGGAAACAATTTTGGGACGCCGGCCAGAGAGTCAAGGGGACTAAAACCGCCACCTTCAAATCCCTAAAGGGGCTATGGAATGTGTTTTATCGATAGCCCTACGGCTTTTCCAGATTGCATCAGAATGCTAATATATTAGTGGGCATCTTGGCGATGGAAAAGCAGGGTCTATATGTCACAGAAGTGATACGAGGAAAAGAGGAGGGAGATACGAGGAAAGAGGAGGGAAGAAAGTGGGAGGAAAGTGTTAGAGGAGGAAAGTGTTAAAGGGAGGAAAGTGTTAGAGGAGGAAAGTGTTAAAGTGGGAAGAAAGTGTTAAAGTGAGAAGGAAAAAGTGAAGGGAAATGTGGGAAGGAAAAAGTGGAGGGATGTGGGAAGGAAAACGTTATATGAAGAAAATGTTACATAATCCAAGACAAGTTGACGTGGGGCTCTGACGCAGGCTCCCACCAAGGGTACGCCACGTGAAAGCGGCACATGCATGGGTATCAGCAGGTCCAGATTCACCTCCACAAACCGGGATTCATCTGGACAACAGCCTCTGGCCCGGCTTCGTATGCCCTTCGTCTAGCTTGCAGCTGAGATTCCAGGCCGTTGGTCCTCAAATTCCCAATTCTGCTCACATGTTGCATCCAGCCCCGCCTTCAGTCGTGCTGTCTGACCCACCCAACCTCACTGCCCAGACATCAGGCACCACATTTGGTGTTCGCTGTTGAGCAACAGCCCCCCGAACGTCTTGTTGCAATCGCAGCCAAAGAATGACGTAGTGGACTGAGAGATAGCACCTGGGGAGGCAATGTGCAGCTCCGAGTACAGAGCTCCTTTTCCGGCCCGAAGCACTAATTCCGCGCATTCCAAGCTGCGAAACTCGACGGTGCCTCTCGTGCTGGGGCAGGCTACACATGGCCGGCGGGACCCGTCCCCAGATAGCATCGAGGCTATGCGGGTTTTCTAAGCCTGTGCACAGCGGCCTCGGAAGATCATTCATGGAGTCCGCACCACCAAATACTGGAGAAAGTGCCCCAAAATGGGGATAAGCCTAATTTCAGACTGGTGCCGTTCAAACATACGTGCCCAAAATTGTGGAGTTGCGGGAGCAATGGTTGCTTGCTTCCTGTGCGGACCCGCAAGGCGGTGCCGGCTGTCTCCAAGAACGGCTCCAGCACACGCGGCGAGCCAGGCTTCGGCTGCACTCAGCAGGCACCGCCGGCCGAATCATGGCATCGGGGCTAAAGCAAAATGCCTTTTCTTAGTTGCATATTTTTGTGACCGTCGCACACCCTCAGGCAATTTCGGCTTGATTAGGAGGCCCGGATTACGAGCCTTTTTTTCAACCCGCCCATATATATAGTGGGGGAAGGGCTACAGGAGAATATCACCAAGATCATGATTATTGATAACAGTGTAAGCGAGTTAGAGTCTGTCGAGTCGGACTTGCAGTCCAGTAAGAGCGACCTTTCGACTCGCGACGTGCCCTACGATTTTGTCAACTCCAAGGTGGACCACAAAGATGGCCCTGGTTTGGATATCACCTCCACGTTATCGGGAAGCATGACTGATAAGAGCGATAGGAGCTCCATCTTCCTGGAAAGAAGAGACTCGACGGTGGGAGGACTTGCCACCGCCCAATTGATCACCCACACCTTTGATCCGCTGGTGACAGACCCGTATCTTCTCCAGTATCCGGACTTCAAGCGGATTGTTGGCAAGCTCCACAACTTGAAAGACTTGGGGAAAACCACCAACCCTGTGGCGAAGTCGGTCGATATCTCCATCAATTTGCTTTCCGAGTCCTCTGAAAAGCTTTCCATCAGTAAGATCGAGTACTCCCAAGGTGATTTTGTGCAGGGTTACGTCTCCATTCAGAGCAACTACGATAGGCCCATTCCGTTCGATATGTTCCACATTGCCTTTGGATGCGAGTTGACTGCCCACACATCAGACCCTCCCAAGGTGGGCAGCGCCAGAAAGAAGATGTTGTTCAGTATGTTTGACTTTTCGGCCACAGACAAGAGATCGGCCAGTGATCCAGATGTCGGATCTCTCATTACAAAGACCGAAGGCGACCATGTCTACCAATACGAGCCCTCAGAGAACACCTACTTTGGCTTTTCCGATTCCAAGATGATCTATCCTGGCCGCAGATACAAGAAGTACTTCAACTTCAAGATCCCCGCCAAGTTGCCTAGAAACTCGTGTCCCGAACACTTGAAGTCTCATGATGTCCTCCCACCCAGTTTCGGAGAGGACTCGAGGCCCATGGAAGTCAACGATTGTGCTCCTGTTGTTGCCGCCATCAAGTATGGTGTCTGGTGTAGATTCATCGGCAGGAATTCCATGTACAACGACAAGATTTCAAGACAGGAAGATGGGTACTTGTGCTTGAAAGAGCAGTTCCAACCCATCAACTTTGCTCCTCGCACCACTGTGTCTTCCTCTGATGTCTGGGAAAGCGAAGCTTTGTTCCAGCAAATCCTCAACGAGAGTAAGGACACCATTGAACAAGGTGAAACGCTTTTAAACGCTGCTCCCGAAGAAGACGAAGTGTTACCAGAATACGACGATGTTTTCAGTGTCGCCAACCTTTCAGATTCCGAAACCATATTGGAAAATGTCCCATTCAATTCTTTACCATCCAGGATGTTCGATAAGATGGGAAACCTCTACGACTTTGTCATCCCACTTTACAAAAAGAGCATTCTGAGAGGTCCATATGCAATCAACACAATGCAGGTTAGAACTCCTAGAGACGTCCATGTCATCGAATACATTCCACCCAAGCAAGTTCTTGGAAAGGAAGTCCCCAAGACGGACTCGTGGAACATTGAGATTCCGCTCGAGTTGACGCTCCAGCAAGGAAACGGCAACAGGCCGGTGGAAATAAGGCACATTCGAGCCGACTTGGTTGCCTTGAACTTGTCATCCTCCACCGCAACCATTCCGCTTGAGTTGCAGCACGACCTCCTCTTCAACAAGAGCGCTCACGTGTGCACCAACAACCACGACATGTCCATCGACGACGACACGCCCTTCAAAAACGTATGTGGGCCTATGTTGAAGAGCTGGAACAAGTTTGCCTGGTTGCATGCCGATGCAGCCAAGAAGGGTGTCGAGTGGAGTGTGCCCAGAAGGTTGGCGCAACGCGTCAAGGCGTTCGCTGGCTTGACAATAAGGTCCGAGACCTTGAAAATCCCAAACTTTGCGGTCAACGGTGTGAGGAAGCCTGACTCCATTCCTTGGGACCAGTCCAAGTCCAAGGACCATCTCGAAAAGTTGATCACTCTTCATCTCGACTTGACTAGTGCTCACCACCACCTTGCAAAGAGATCCGAAAAGAAGGTTCCTGTCTACGAAACATTCACCTTCCCCCCAAGTTTCCAAAGTTGTTACGTCAGCAGGTCCTATTACATCAGAATCTCCATCGATTTCGATAATGGCCAAAAGACTTTCATCAAGTATCCTTTGGTTGTGAAAAAGGGCAAGAAGTGATCTTTGTGCTCACAAGCAGATATCGTACTGTTTCTGTATCCACTTATTTAGATGTCAGTTAAGAAAGGAAGAAGTGATGCTGGTTCTGTCTCCTCTTATTTAGATATCAGTTAAGAAAGGAAGAAGTGATGCTGGTTCTGTCGCCACCTTATTTAGATTTCAGTTCTTTGGATATATACCTGAAAAGATAATGTAGGTTTCCTGGATGTCTTCTGGAAGATACCGTTACAGCTTTTAGCATATAAGCTGCGAGAATTAGCTATAAGCTGTGACATTAGCAATGATATAGCTGTGCATTAGCTTTATACCTTTAACTTTATTGCTGTGACGTAAGTATAAGCTGTGACATAAGCATAGAGCTGACATTAGCATAGTTGGACATTAGCATAGCTGTGACATTTGCATAGCTGTGACATTACCAATGACATTACCGTTGTCATTAGCACTGATATTTCTGTGACAGTTACCAAAACATTATGGCAATGCCTCTGGTTAATCTTTAGCAATTTAAACGCTATCAGTCAACGCCAGGCCAAAGGCCAGACAAAAGGATATTCCTTCTACTCCATTCTTCTCCTAGATAACAGCGAAGCAGTTTTCGAAACAGAACAGCACCGGCGGTAAAGTTGTACAAAGTTGCTATCTTTGTTAGCAGCCGTTCATATCGCTTTGTGTTGCATCGAGTCGACCCCACGCCCAAACGTTCACCTTTTTCTCATGAGATCTGGCCTCGCAAATCAACACGTCTTACAGGTCACACATGGATGGCAGCCCCACGTTGCTCCTAACCTGTTAATAGGACCTAGAAGTAGGTATGGCGATTGCCACTGGGAACACAGCACCGGTCAAAATCCACAAATACTTTATCGTTTGCCAGATCTCGTCACACAAAGCTTGTCAGACGATATTTGTCATCAACCTGGTTAAATCCCCTATCGACAAGGCGTTCCCCAAGTGTTTGACTGCTGATTTAGGATCTGCCAAGGGTTTCCGACACGAAAAGCTAAGTGTTATATGTCAAAGTTAATCAGCGACTAGTGTCATGAATGACTGGTTTCTAGGAACCACACTAATTTCTTGGTTAGATTGTATCATGGGAACCGTAGAATCTTGCCACCAATTCCAACCTGGTGAAGCAAACAACCTCAGTGACGTCTATTCAAGAGCATTGTCGGGTGAGCCATGTCTTGGAGCCACGCTGTCAATGGTGGCAAAGTATAGTTGATGTCTACTTTGCACCCTTTTCCTTATCAATTTCATAACCATGAGTGGAGACATTAGTCAGACAGGGAATTCTTGGTCTGACTCATACAGGAATATATATCCAGCCGTGTGGCTCCGAGATTTGCATCCAGTATCCAAATCATGGCAAACACGCCAGAGGAGCCTCAGCAAGACAAGAGTTGCAACAATGACAAGCTGGCTGCAATTGACCCTATTTGGTCAATTCTACCCTCGTACTACATGTACACCAACACGATCAACAAGGGCTTCAAGGAGATCTTGGGCGGGCCACCTCAGTACTCCCCACCAAACCCTCTGATGCATGCTCCTGTCTGTGGAGCCGACTCAAACATGCTGAGCGAGTCGGTGTCTACTGGCTCAAGTGACCTCAATCCCCGTGGTACCTTGAGTACCGAAGCCACATCGCTTTCAGCCAGAGAATATGAAAATGGCATTGACAGCTCTTGCCAATTGAGCAGCCACGTCTTGGACGACACCAGCTTGTTGAAAAACATTTCCAAGCAGGACACAGCCTTGACCAGAGACGTCGAGATTTCCGTCCACTTCATCAAAAACCCTGGTGTGGTGGGCTATCCATATGAACTAATCGATATAACCAAACACGAGTTTTCTCAGGGCGATTTTATCAATGGGTTTATCTCTATCAGGAATAAAACCAACAAAATCATACCCTTTGACGTGTATTTCACCGTCTTGGAAGCCGAAGTCAAGATTTTAGTGGATAGTACGGGATTTGGGGCCAATTCCCGGACAACCACCATTCTCCAAATGATGGACTTTTCAGCCAGCTGGAATGAAGCAACCATAGGAAGATTGGTCAACAACGATTTTATACACTTCAGAACAGCAGCGGATGGGATTAGATACTGCTATGACCCTTGGGATGATACGTGCTGCTGTTTCTCGAGCAACAGGACCATTCACCCAAACGTCAATTATAAAAGATACTTCTCCTTCAAAGTCCCCACAAAGCTTCTCGACTCTGTGTGCAAGCATGATTTGGCCCTCCATACCTTTCTACCTCCAAGCATAGGAGGAGTTCAGTCGCACGCCAAAGACTTTGGAGCTCGGAACACGTCCATCACCTATAAAGTGTGCAGCCGCATAATAGGCAAGCACAGCATGTACGACTCCAACGTTTCTAGCAACCAGGTGGTTATATTTAAGGACGCTCTGGCACCCGTGAGAATTGTCCCCTACTCGAACCAGTACACTCCCAGTAGCTGCCCCAGTCAAATGATGTATGACAACTTGGTACTCAAGATCAAGAAAGCGATCGAAGTTGCCGAAAGGCAGATTGCTCAGAGAAAGGGCGAAGCCATCAAGGACTCGTTGGACACTTGCCCTTTGTTAGAAAAGCAAATGTCTTATCAGCCAACTACATCCAGGATGTTTTCAAAGCTGGACTTTGTTTATGAGTTTGTGATTCCACTCTTTAAAAAGAGCGCATTTAAAGCAGCTACCTTGATCAATACCCTTCAGGTACGCTCCCCAATGGAGCTTTACACTATGGATTGTATTCCTCAAGTTGGACTCAGAGGAAACGACTGGAACTCTCAGATGGCAAACTCATGGAAGTTTGAAATCCCCATCGAAGTCTCCATACCTCTAGGAAATGGCCATAAACTAGTTGATATCAAGTCAGTTGGAGCGGAATTGATGGTAGTGGATTTGATTTCCCCAGAGATTCCTTTCACGTTGGAATTACATCTGGACTTCTTGTTTAACAAGAACCTCATCCAGTTGAAAAGCGATCATGACTTCTTGAACGATATTGATGATCCGCTTCACAATGTAATTATTCCCATGAGATGCTTGAGGGACAAGCTACTCCAACTTAATGCCAAGTGCAAAACTATGGAGCTTGACTGGGAAGCCAAAACGGTGCTTGCGGAAACGAAAGCTTTTAGCGATATGAAAACTAAAATTATGAACCTCACAATACCCAAGTTGAAGGTTAATGGAACTGAAAGTCCTAACCTAGACTGGGATCAAGGACTGGATACCTCTACGTTACACAAGAAGCTCTACCTCGAGGTCGACGTCTCCTCCGCTCATTTGAAAACTTTAACCGGCAGGGCCGAAAAGTCGCCGGCGTATGATAGATACAACTTGCCTCCCAACTACCAAACGTGTCGTCTTTGCAGGATGTACTTGATTCGGGTGATCTTGCGAATGTCCAATGGCCAGAATGTCTTCGTCAAGTACCCAGTCAGGATTGCAAAATGGGAAAAAAGTTGAAACGACAATAGGTCCTTAGACTCATATGGACAATAATTAGCATATAGTTACCTCTCTATTCAAACATTATTATTATGTCTGAATCGCCATTAGTAGTATGTTACAGCAGTAAAGTGCTGCCCCCACCTTGCCGTCTTCCGTCGCAATATTGTTGCATCATAAAGAAGCGGAAATAATTGCGCACCAATTTCGGCTTCCTCCGCAGCCTCCCACAGGACTTATGCATGCCGGAACCCTTCACACAAGGCTTCCCCAAAGTTTGGTAGTTTATTGAGAGGCAGCTGTGTTGTTTGAAGATGCGTCTTCTTCACCAAGTTGCTAGCTAGTCTGTTAGTTCAAGTGGTGGGCCGTTTCCACATATCTCCACTCATCTGTCTTGTGTTACAGCCCGCATGGGCAAGCATATACGAGAGTACCGTGCCGCATGAATTTGCAACCATTCCAAACACTCGATTTTGGGGGGATCATGACGACATGGTTTCTGTGCATTTAAAAGCTGTAAGCGGAACTTGGCTGCTTCGAGTTCACTCACACCACCACTACTTTAGTACCAGGTCACCTCGCTTGTTCATGCCTCCAAGATTTTTTCTCCATCTCGGATCATCACCAGACAGGAAACACCAGCTCAAGTGAATGGTTTGAGGGAAGTTTGGGCCCTCAAGACTGGTATCCTAGTTGTCACTATGATTCCGACAACCCTGATACTTCGAACACTCTAAAGGTAATTGCAGCCGTGAGTTGGAAGAATGCGGAGAAATGCCCTTCAGCTCCACCGTCCCCGGCTTTTTTTTCTTTTACGCGAAAGCGGAACTTCATTCCGGTTTCCAAGAAAGTATATTAACCATCAGTTGTAATAAAAAATGAATTACCTTACTGTAACGACAAATGGAGCTTAAGTTAGAGCCAATCACTTCGTCGAACTCGTTGAAAAGCAAAAACGATCCAGTATGGTCCATCTTGCCCTCGTACTACATGTACACCAACACCATTAACCGGGGCATCCATGACAAGCAGCTGGACCCGCCGGACTACAATGTCTCCTCGAGGCAGAGTTTGAATGATTCGTGTGTGTCTGGCGACATATCCCCTCGGTCTAGTCAACAGTCAAGCTCAACTTTGCCCACTCCACTAACCTCGCCAGAGAATGAGGAGCTGGAACCCTTGATGCCACAAGCGGATGTGAACGAGAACCCTGCTGTCGATACACAAGACACAATTTTGGATAATCTACACAAGGTGAAAAACTTGTCCTGGACTCCAAACAAGGTTTCGGAGGCCATAAGCATGTCTCTCCACTTCACCAAAGAACCAGGAGAGTTGAATGTGCCCCATATTCCGCTCGACATCTCCAACTATGAGTTTTCACAAGGCGACTTCATCAATGGGTACGTCTTGATAGAAAACAAGGGAACGGAACCAATTCCTTTTGACATGTTCAACACTGTTTTTGAGTGTGAGCTTAAAATCCAAGGTGGAGAGACCTCCAACAAGTCCAGCAAGAAGCTAACCAAGATATCCACCATTCTCCAAATGTTTGATTTTTCTGCCAGCTGGAACTATACGTCTATCGGGAGGTTGGTTGGCCAGTCCCACGTTTGTTGTTCTGGAGATTTTGACAAACTCGACAACACTTATACCTGCCTTTCAGCAAGCAGGGTCCTTCAACCTGGTCGCAGATACAAGAGGTTTTTCATATTCAAGATCCCACGTCAGTTACTTGACTCAGCTTGCAGCATGCATAACATCCCAGCACATGTTGTACTTCCGCCCAGTGCCGGAGGAGAACTCAAAGATTTCATCCCGATCAACACCTGCATTCGGTACCAGGTGAGTAGTAGATTTCTAGGAAGGCATTCCAGATATGATTCCCAGGTCACCCTCGATAAAGACGAGTATGTTGTTTTGAGAGACACAAAAACCACCATCCGGGTGGTTCCCAACTCAGACGAAGCTCCAACCAGTTTAAGTGCATCTAGAAGAGCGTATGACGTTTTTGTTAGGGAAGCCAAAGAAAAGGTAGAAGAAGGAGAGAAGTTGCTAGCTGAAGCAAAAGGATTACCTTTGGAGAAACCAACTGCACCACGAAAGCTGGAAAAGCAGCTTTCATTCAACCCATTGCCCTCAAAAACGTTCAGCAAGCTGGACTTCCTTTATGACCTCCGTATTCCATTGTTCAAGAAAAGCCATTTCAAGGGTATGACCTTGATCAATACCCTTCAAGTCCAGTCACCCATGGAACTTCATTTTATAGATTACATCCCACCACTAACTCATAGAACATTGGATTGGGACACCAAGAAGGCAGATTCTTGGAAAATAGGCATACCTTTAGATATCTCGGTTCAGGTGGGTAGCGGGAACAAGCCAGTCGAAATCAAAAGCATTGCAGCAGAGCTTACTGCGTTAACGATAACGTCCACAGAACACCCCATTCCAATTGAGTTACACCATGACTTAATCTTCAACAAATTCACCAATGTCCGCAAGACTGAGAGAGACTTGGTCATGGACGATGACACAGTGCATAACAACATGATAGAACCGGTTCTGAAGCTCAAGAGTCGATTCTTTGAGTTGCGTTCTCAGATTGAACGCGAGAAATTGGATTGGTTTATTCCAAAGCGGTTTGTTTCCGACTTGAAGGCCATCACCGATTTGAAGGCCAAAACAATGAACTTGGTTATACCAGGAACAACTATCTCCAGTTCCCGAGGGTCAGGACCCACGAACTTGCAATGGGATAAAACCTCAACAGGAACGCACATGCACAAGAGTGTTTACCTTGACTTGGATTTGACAACTGCCCAGCTTAAAGGTACCAAGCATGACTCTTCTCCTGCGTACGACCGATTCACTTTGCTACCAAGCTTTCAAACATGCCACTTGAGCAGAATGTACTTTGTTAACATTATTATTACCTTATCCAATTCACAAAACGCATTTGTCAAGATCCCAGTAAAGGTTTCCAACTGGTTGGATGAGTATGAACCATGACTTGAAGTTGTCCATGACTCTGAGCTGTCTATGTCTATGAGCTGTCTATGATTACTCTGATTGACTATGACTCAGAGCTGACATGTCTCTGAACTTATCATGATGGTCTGAGCTATCCATGAATCTCAGCTGTCCATGTCTCTAGCTATCCATGTCCGAACTGTACTAGATGACTCAGACAACCTCAAAGTTCCCACAATCTCTATAGCTAACCACGTAATCTGTGACTAATGAGACGTTTCCCTACAAACACACAAAGACTCCATAACTACCCCGCGTATTTTGTAGTGCACACATTTCCGAAACTTTGCAGCTATTGTATTGCCAGACCCGATACGAAGGCAAAAGTACACCCCCTCCTGAGGTAACTGCAATTGACTTTGGGGCCCTATGGCACTCGGGCTTAGACCCACGTTGGGCCGTGGCTGTGCTGCCCTTCTTCGATTCGCTCCACTCCAGTCGATCGGCACAAGCTCATCGCTAGATATATCCGGCGTCTTCCGGTTAGTGAATCAAAAAAGCCAAGCAATTTCCTTGGATCGCTTAGGTAAGTGGCTGCAAATTATATAGGAGTCCACAGGCGGTCTTTAAGAGTGCTATCATGACTCACCAGCAGCAATATGATTCATCTAGCGTATAACCATGGTGGTGATTCAGAGCCGCGCAGACACGGCTTGGGCTCACATCCTACTGAAATAAAACCATCGAAGCACTTATGGAACCACCATCGAAGCAACTGGGGTGGGAGACACCCGTTGGGTCCAATATCGATCTCAGAACAATAGGTAACTACTTTAAGTATCAATGTGATTGGCTCGGCTAAGAGAACCGCTTATTGTTCACATCAATAATTCTATGTGGTGGGGAGTATGTGACTCACAGATAACGGTTACGTGCGCTACAGTTCTAGAATATTCCTGTAATGCACACGGAGATATAAATACCAAGCAAAGTCGAATGGAGTAGACGTAAAGTAAGCATGGTTTCTCCAATAAAAGGACTGGAAACGTCAGACAAGGACAAAAACGACCCAGTGTGGTCTATCTTACCTTCGTACTATATGTACAGCAACACTATCAATGCCGACATTAGAGACACACACGATCCTCCTAACTATGACGCTTCTTCTAGAGCTAGTTTGAACACTCAGGACTCTTCAGACATTCTGCTAACCCGCCCGGACTTGAACCGGTCGCTAACTTCTGTGACGCCTAGCGAGGAAGCAGTGTCTCTGCTTCCAGACCCTCAACTTAACGAGAACTCTCATATCAGAGAGAACATTCTTGATAATGCCCATAAGCTTAAAAACTTATCAAGACTAGGTAATCCTATATCAAATGCGATTGATATGTCGATCCACTTTATCGAGGAACCTGGACAGGCAAACGTTGCTCAGAAACCAATTGATATTTCCACGTATGAGTTTGCTCAAGGCGATTACATTAACGGCTACTTGTTGATCGAGAACAAGAGCGATAAGCCAATTCCTTTCGATATGTTTTTCACGGTATTCGAGGCACAACTTCGTATTCAGACAGCAGATCCTGCTGTGTCGTACTCCCATTCATTCCGGACCATTTTGCAAATGTTCGACTTTTCTGCAAGTTATAATCCAGCATCCATTCAACGTCTAGTAAGTCAGGAAATCACGGAATTTGAAAACGCCTATGATCCAGTCGACGGAACCAAGTTGTTCTTTTCGTTGGATAGGATGTTGTATCCTGGCATAAAGTATAAACGTTTCTTCATTTTCAAGATTCCTCACCAGTTGCTAGACTCGGTCTGCAAAGACCACAATTTGCATACTCACGTCATATTGCCGCCCAGTTTTGGTGGAGGGTCGTTTACGCATGAGGTTATCAAGGACTTTACTCCAATCAACACCAGCATCAAGTATGGAGTATGGACCAGATTCATAGGACGTCACTCCAAGTACAATGACCAAGTCACCAGAGACCAGGACGAGTATGTGGTTCTCAAGGACGTTGGGACCACACTTAGAGTTGTTCCATACTCGGACGAAACTCCAACAAGCATCGTGTCTGCCAAATCAGCCTTTGATGCTCTTGTTCAAGAAGTCAATGAAAAGATCCAAGAAGGAGAGAGCTTGCTTAACAAAGGAAACGAGTCTTCATTAGCAACCACAACAAGCCTGAATTCTTTGGAGCAGCCAAGGGTTCTGGAGAAACAGCTTTACTTTGAGCCATTGCCTCGTCAAATGTTCACCAAGAAGGACTTCATCTACGAGTTTGTCATTCCACTTTTGAAAAGAAAGACGTTTGGTTCACCTTCGCTTATCAACACTCTCTTGGTTCGTTCTCCAAGAGAAGTGTACAACATCGATTATATCCCCCACGTCAATTTGAGAGGTGACAATTGGGACCCCAAGAGGGCTGAGTCGTGGAAGTTGGAGATCCCATTAGAGTTGTCCATCCAAGCCAACGGAGGTAACAAACCGGTGGAGATCTCGTCCATTGCGGTGGAGTTGGTTGTCTCGTCCATAGTCTCGGTGGAAAACGCCATCCCCATAGAATTGCATCACGATTTGATATTCAACAAGTTCAACAACACAGAGAAGACGAGCAGAGATCTAATCTTGGACGACGACACGTTACAGAACAACCTCGTCAAGCCAATGACCTTGCTCATGCGTCGGATTAAGGCTGTTCACGCCGCAACCTCCAAAAAGGGTCTTGAGTGGCCCATCTCCAAGAAGTTGGTGCTGGACGTCGACTCGCTTGCTGCCTTGACCACCAGAAACTTCAACTTGCAAATATTGAATGTCAAGGTTAACGGTGAAGACCCGGCACCTATTGCTTGGGACAAGAGTTCTACAGAGGCACACTTGCAGAAAAAGATCCATCTTGAGGTGGACATCACCAGCGCCCAGCTCAAGGGATCCCGCCCCGACGACAAGCCAGCGTACGACCGTTTCACGTTGCCACCAAGTTTCCAGGGCTGTCACTTCTGCCGGTTGTACTATCTCAATGTTGTCATCTCAATGGCTCATGGCCAAAACGTGTACTTGAAGTTTCCTGTACGGGTCGCCAACTGGCGCCAACAGAAGGTTATGTAATATTTCCGGCTCTTATGATCCTGGCGATCACCTGGAGCTAGAGATTAGGTTGATTTATGCATCTATAGACATATACTTGAAAGTATCCCACTAGTTTGGCGACGTAGCCGACAGAAGAAGTGACAGATTTGCCAAACGAGTTTTTACGATAACGGCTAATGTGATCAACGAGATTGATCCCGTATTTTCTGGCTACGTCATCGAGTAACCACCCAAACAAACCCGCCGGAGGTTTGACGGACGGTAGCCCCACCCCTACAGCACACCTGTATGGGTATTTTCTGGGTTGCTGGTCAAATAACAGCCGTCAAATAGCCGGTCTATTGGGTGCTTCTGTTGCATGTGTTAGCCGCGATGTACACGCCCCTCGTTCAAAGTTTTTTGCAACACAACTTTTTATTGGAACGCCACGCTGTACAACTCGGATTGGGCGTGTTTGCAGCGGTGTCTTGGCTACGTGAATTCGACCCCCTAGATAGTTGCCGTCTATTTGTCTGGCCAACTCCAAGCTCGAGGTTCCTAACAAGTTGCCAAATTCAGGAGTAGCCTCATCGAAGTTACTCTATTTGGCTAATTAGGCGCACTGCTACAGTTCTGTGGTAATAAGCTGGACATCCCATATGCTGTGTAATTTAAATCCAAAACCAAGCGTTCTTCCTTGAAAGCCGGAGATCACGCACGCCAGAGACACCATGGGGGCCGAGAAAAGTGCTGACACTAAAACAGACCCACTTTGGACGGTCCTTCCGTCGTATGCCTTGTACTCCAACACAATACATACCACCACGACACTCGATGAGTCCCACCCTCCCAATTATGACGCATCCACCCCCCAAAGCGAGATTTCGAGTCCGCTAGCCTTCAGTCCGCTCTCTCTGAGACGCCAGTCGTTCCAGGGAAGCGATTCCCAGATCCCCTACGACTTGCAACTCGGAGGTGCTCATCTCAACCCAAGTCTCCAGGGAAAGAACAGCATTCTTGACAACATCCACAAGCTAAAGAACATCTCACAGTCCAATAACGTGTATGCCAAGGCGATTGACATCTCGCTCCACTTCATCAAAGAGCCCGGCCAGGTCAACGTGCCCTACACGCCCATCGATGTGTCCGAGTACGAGTACACCAACGACGAGTACGTCAATGGGTACGTGTTGATTGTAAACAACAGTCAAGAATTGATTCCCTTTGACATGGTTTACACCGTTCTTGATGCCCAGGTCAAAATTTTGAACGACGACCGCAAGTACACCACCTACGACACCTTCTTGCAGATGTGTGACTTCTCGGCCAGTTGGCACGAGGCGCCCATCAAGAGATTGGTGGACGAGGACGACGAGGAGTACTTGATTGAATACGACACTTTTGACGGCACAAACCCATATTTGCCCACGGCACGCATGATCAAGCCCGACCGCAAGTACAAGCGGTACTTCAACTTCAAGATCCCCAGGCAGTTGTTGGACTCCACCTGCAAAGCACACCATTTGCCGGCACACGTTGTGTTGCCTGCCTCTTTTGCAACCCCACAGGAACAGGATTCCCGCAAGAAGATTAAAGAGTTCTGCTCCATGGACGTGGTTATTGAGTATTCCGTGTCTACAAGATTTGTGGGCAAATATGCTAGATACAACAAGAAGATCAGTCCTACACTGGAGGAGTACGTGATTTTGAAAGACGCTAAAATCCCTCTTCGTGTTGTTCCGTATTCAGACAAAGTTACCACTGACACCGTGAGCTGTGAAAACGAATACAATCTGTTTGTCAAGTCTATCAAAGAACTAGTGACGGAGGGCCACAAGATGCTTGACGACGTTACGAAGGCACCCCTGACTGCTCCCACCTCAGAGAATGCGTTGACAGCTGTGCTACTGGAAAAGCAGGAGATCCAAATCCAGTCCACTCCCCGTAAAATGTTCTCCAAGCTGGACTTCATATACGACTTTTCGGTCCCATTATTTAAAAAGAGCACCTTCAAGTCCCCAAAAGCGGTCAATACCCTTCAGATAAGGTCACCTAGAGAAGAACGGATTGTGCATTATATTCCTCCATTGCACTTGCGACACAACAAGCTAGATGCCACCACGGTCGACTCTTGGAAGTTCCAAATCCCGTTGGAGTTGTCTCTCCACTCGACGAGCTCGGTGGACATGTTGACCATCAAATCGATAAGCGCTGAGTTGGTGGTGGTGAATGTTGTTTCTCCAAGCCAGTCGATTCCCATCGAACTCCACCACGACTTCATTTTCAATAAGAATGCAGCTGCAAATGGTGGTCGTGAGTTGCAAATAGACCACGACACCTTTCTCTTCAACGTTATGAGACCGATGGAGCTGCTCCGTGAAGAGTTGTCCACTATCAACTCGAAATTACAGAAACAGAAACGAGAGTGGCCCATTCCCAAAAAGGTGATACGAGACCTCAATGCTCTTTCAACCCTCACAACAAAGAGCTTCAGATTAGACGTACATGATTTGAAGGTGAATGGTGAGAGAAACCCAATGTCGATACCGTGGGACAAGTCGTCGACCCTGTCGCATTACTCCAAGGAGCTCTACCTTGACATAGATTTGACTAGTTGTCGTGTCAAAGCAGAAGCAAACACGCAAGACTCCACTGCTGCGTACGACAAGTTGACGTTGTTGCCCAGCTTCCAAAGTTGCCATGTGTGCCGAATGTACTACATTAGAGTGGTGATTGGAATGTCCAACGGTCAGAATGCATTTGTCAAGTTACCAGTGAGGTTAGTGAATTGGCGTGAGATGACCGACTATGAGCAGCAGCTCATGAGAAAGATTGCCCTTATGGGATGAGAAGCAAGTATGATGCAAAGGTAGAAACATCATCATAAGGAACAGATTAAGGTAGGCATAGTCCGATAGAGTTAAACTTGACATTTCGAGGCGTTGACAAGCTCGGATCCACAGAAACAATCCCACTACACTCAAATCTACGCCGCTGGTCTAAAGATCCTGGCAGAATGGTTTTCCAGATTAAGACGATTGGTGATGGCACTTGAGCCCAGACCCAAGTAGTGCTACAGCCTTTCAGAATCGCCTGAAACCTGACAAACACCTACCATATCTTGCACATGTAAGACGACCTTGTAGAGTTATCCCCTACGTAGACCCACATCTGGCTGCGTTGCCTCCCTTCACTTGCCCAAAGACCTCTAGGAATTTGCAACCCTCCACGTGAGCAGCCTCAACTCAATCAGCCTCCACTAAAGAATCGCCTGTTCCGCTCCCTCCTTTCCCCTCTTATAGCCGTGCCCTCCCACAGATCTCGCCTGTAGCAAGGCCCGTTACGCTCTATTCATCTGATATGTGGGGATCTTCAAGCTTTGTTGGACAATAGCTACCCCGCCATTAACTCGAAAAAGCTTGTCGGTCAGAGGGGTACATTTACGAGACTGACTACGAAACAGAAGGTAAGACATGTGCAGGCGATGCTAGAAACAGCTGTAGCACCACCGTAGGTGCATACTAGTCAACCCATACCACTCGCAGCTATCACAGACAAGGCCCTGGGGCAGTTTGTCTCACCTGCTCTTGACCGATCTTCCTCGCGTATATGCATATAAATCGTTTTAGTAAACGCAGGGATGCAGGGCATCAATTTGCTTCCCCCACCACAAGTTAATGACTAGCAGATTCACCATTTGGGGGCCCAGCACTTCACAATAGAGTCCTAACTTGGTCACTGACCTCTGCTTGGCGCCCATTCTTTACTTGCCAACACCTGTGGTCCAAAAAGCAGCCTTTTTGTACTCAATATCGGCGATCTGGGAACGACTGGTACCCCTATCTGCATAATTATGTACCAAGGCTCGTGGAATGAAAAGAGAATTGATACTGGTCTTTTCCTTCAATGAACCAAAAGTTAGGAGCTGCAGACACCATATAAGGCATCCAATGGACCTTTGAATCGCCAAGTTACTGCTACATTTTATATATACACCAGATCATTAGCGCTAGCCAGATCTGCACACGACAGCACTTGCCATGAACAACCGAATACCAAAGCTGAGCTCCCTGGAGTCTTGCACAAGTGTGCCCGAGGAATCGGATCCCGTGTGGTCGATTCTTCCCTCCTACTACATGTACTCCAACACCATCAACACGGGGATACACGAAAACCAACAGGATCCCCCGCTCTACGAGGTGTCACCCAAAGGGTCGATTTCTTCGGCCACCTCCGACTTGGACTTGTTAACCAGACGTCCCTCGGCCTCACCTCCTCCGAGCCTTGCTGAGCTGTTGTCAGACAGCCCGGACGTCCAGCGACTGTCGGTCCACGTATCCGAACCACTTCCGGACCCAGCGCTATATGAAAACGCTCATATCAAAGAGAACATCCTAGACAATATCATCAAGTTGAGAAACTTGGGGAAATCCGCAAACCCAATTGCAAGGAGTTTGGACGTCTCGATTCACTTTATAAAGGACCCTGGAGAGGTCAACGTGCCCAGTGTCCCTATAGATATCACCAAATTTGAGTTTGCCCAGGGCGATTTCATCAACGGGTACGTGATGATTGAGAACAAAAGTACCAAACCCATCTACTTTGACATGTTCTACACAGTTTTCGAGGCCGAGCTCAGAATCCAAACGGGCGACCCGGCCTTGATACTGAACTGCATTTTAAAAACAGTTCTTCAGCTGTTTGACTTCTCTGCAAGCTGGAACCAAACCACCATCGAGCGCTTGGTCAACGAGCAGCGCAACAGCCCGGAAACAAAGATCTACTCGGACGGCTGGTTGTATGACTACGACCCCTTGGACAATTCGTACGCGTCTTTCTCAACCACCCGGCTCATCCAACCTGCAAGAAAGTACAAGAGGTTTTTCAGCTTCAAGATCCCAGAGAAGTTGTTAGATTCAGTGTGCAACAGACACAACTTGCCCATCCATGTAATCTTACCTCCAAGCTCTGGAGGGGTCTCATTTTCACACCAACTCGTTAAAGACTTTACTCCCCTTAACACATGCATCAAGTTTGGCGTTTGGAGCAGGTTCATTGGTCGCCATTCCAAGTACAATGATAAAATTACTACCGAAAAGGATGAGTACTGTATCTTGAAAGATGCCGGTACCACCATTCGAGTAGTTCCGTACTCGGAGGATATCTCTGTGAGTCTGCAAGCATGCCAAAGGGCCTCTGAAGACTTTATTGCCGGAATCAAGCAAAAGATAGAAGAGGGTAAAAACTTGGTTGACGACCCCAAAGGGATTTCCCGTTCAGCATCCCCAGACCAGATTCATGTCCTGGAAAAGCTGACTATCAGACCTCCCATCTCAAGGATGTTTTCAAAGCAAGACCTTTTGCATGAGTATATGATCCCCCTCTTCAAGAAGGCAAAGTTTTCCACCCCACAGTTGATCAACATGCTTCAAGTGAAAACTCCAATGGATATCTATACCATAGATTATATTCCCCATGTCAATTTAAGAGGAAATGATTGGGATAAGCGAAAGGAGGAGTCCTGGAAGTTTGAAATCCCTATGGAATTGTCGATTCAACTAGGAAGGGGAAACGACCGTACCGATATCAAGTCCATTACCGCTGAGTTGGTGATATTGACTCTTGTTTCTGCAAGACAAACAATCCCAATTCAAATACACCATGATTTGTTGTTCAACAAGTTCAAGAACTCTCGGAAAACAAACCACGATATGTTTGCGGATGACGATACGATTCACGCCAATTTCATAGAGCCAATGACTAAACTCAAGAATAAACTCTTGTCGTTGCATGCCAAAGCTGCAAAGTTGGAGCTTGAGTGGCCAATCTCCAAAGCTACCGTTGACGACCTCAAGGCAGTGACGGACATATCAGTTCACACCTCAGAGCTCGAGATTCCTTGTATAAAGATTAATGGGGAAGCCAACCCAAAGTCGTTTGCCTGGGACACCACTTCCAGTGACCACCTCCAAAAGAATGTCTACCTTGAGGTGGATTTAACCAGCGCCAGACTAAACCCTCAACCAAAAGTCCCAGAAAAGGGTTCTGCCTTTGATAGGTATACCTTGTCACCCAGCTTTCAGACTTGCAATTTTGTCCGGATGTACTACATCAAAGTGTGTATCTCGTTTACTAGCCAGCAAAAGGTTTATGTTAAGTTTCCAGTCAAGGTAGCCAAATGGCATCGGACGGTGCATGGCTACTAGGGAAAGCGAGTTGAGGGGTTTTTCAAGAGAGGAGAGCTGATCCGGCAACAAGAAATGTCTCATCCGGCAAGATCTCTGGTCCTATAAGTTTATAATAGGATCATTATTTATTAATATTTTCTTCCTGGATGGTTGAAATAAACAACAAGATCATCGGTATTTGTAGTCAACTGCAGATCGTAGTTGTGAAGCATTCTAGGAACACTCGCATATAGTCTACGGAATTAATTCGTTTCTGATCTTGACACCTTTGTTTATCTCGTAAACGTACCTGAACCCCAGCGCCTGCTTGTTGTCCTGGCTTCCGTGATTCCTCGTGGTGTATATTTTGTACTGCCAAAACTGAGCCAAAGGATCGGCCACTAAGTCGAAAAAAAGTAAAGTCTCAGTGAGCTAGGGGTAGGTGTGGAGCCCATAAGAGTGTGGTTACGGGGCATTCCAATTTCTTTGACCTTGTGCTTTAGCTGCTTGTGACCTCTGCTACCTGTTAGGGACACTGGAACTACCACACCGTTGTAGTTATTGCGGAAATTGCAACCTGCGCACAATGAGATGGTAAAGACATGGGCTCCCTGCATCAAAGGAAAGTCCTTCCTGAGTACCTGGCCCTGTCACAATAGGTCTCCCTAAGGAACTTTTAAAGCTTCAGCCCTGACATTCAAGGGCTTTCGGTGAGTTGTTTTCAGAGCAAGCCCCTGGCTTTACTAGCTACAGTGTGGGTAGACACCTTGTTGAAATCCTCCCGTCCTGATCTGAAAATTTACATTGTGCCTGTAGTCGTTTGTCAGCCGCTGTTGCAACCTGGTAATAGGTTGACGTAATAGATTGCTGCCAATAGTGGCTGTGCTGGGAGGAGATGAGAAGTTTGCGACCCTGGCAAAGGGACAAAAATGGTTGCAATTATTTTTTAGCAAGGATCCCGCACAGCTTGACTGAGTGATTCAAGAAACTACATGTTGCTTATATGGCTGCAACGCAACAATGTGTCAACAAAACGGGATAATATGTGTTATTATTGAGTGTTAGACTAGTTTTAGTCATCTAGGAAGCAATCTTTTTCATATGTATGAAGAAACGGGCATCTGGGAATCGTGTTGGTGGAGCATTTCTACAATAAATTTGAAAATTTGATTTAAAATTGGGACAAATATGGACAGTCGGAAAATACCGATTTTAGTGACATATGCCATAGAGAAGCGAGAAACACGTTGATATACCCTTTCTCGTCAACACGGTAGGTGTTGGGTCAATTGACAACATAGGCTAGTTGTGGAACTCCTAACAACGGCTCAGCAAACAGACCGTCTATTTTTGGATTGTAGCGGGTTAGTAAGACAAAGCCACAATATCCGCAACTACCGAAAGCTCTATTGTGCGTATTTTGAAGTTGGGACAGGGTAGCCCCGGGTAATGGCGAGCTCGGAGATGCCAAAGCCGAGAAGGACCACCGAGTACAGTGCAAAGACAGCACACCCTGTGTTGTACGCCCGGAAGGGACCAGATAATGACCGTTGACACCCCGGGTGGCCTGGAAGCTTACGATGGTGGCCCGCTGGGTGTGGTAACCTGAGTGGTGAGGTAGGTGTTCTTCTGCGCGTGTGTTCCATCACGGATTGTTTCATTACGAAAACTCCTAGCGCAATTGGGTGATCGGGTTACAGCCAATCGCACAGCAAAGCCGCCAACCAGGACGTCCAGCCAATACTCAGCCATTGAGTTGCCGAGTTGTCAACAAAAAGCATCGGGCCAGCCAAATTGAGGGGCATTCCCTGCTTGAACAGGGTCGGGGAATGAGCTCGCAACGAAGAGTGAAAAAAAGACAAGGTCACAAAGTGGCCAAAATCGTACACCGAAAACGGAGGTGAGACGCTAAAGCCAGACTAAGTGCTGTGGACCCGAGCGATGCGAGACCGACGTGATGCGGAGCGGGGTGCCAGGTGCTAGCTGGGCCTGCTAGCAGACCTGTCAAGACGTACTATTGCCGATTAGCTGGGGGTCCAACGGTTTGAGGCCGGCACACAAACTAAAAGCCGATCAGTTACAGCACAGGTGCATCAGCCAATAACCAATCGAAACCTCCCCAACACTACCACATGCGCCACCAATTATTAAATGGTAACCAATTGCCAATTCCACCATCGTGTTTCAATACGTAAATGTAAGTCCTGCTAAAGATTCCCAATTCATCCCAGATAGCGGAGCGGGGGGGAAAGAAAAAAACCGTTTTGCCACAAATTGTGTGCACAAGAGCACAAAAGCCAAACGTGGGGATTGTGTAGTGGCAAAAGTGTGTTTGGGCTTTGGTTACGATTCCGACAAGGTCCAGCCGTGGCCTGTCGTCGTGTAAGGGAGTGCATTGTTGGCTGTGATTTGCGATGGATGGGTGGCGGCCCTTGTTGTGGGAAAGTCTTGGCCACGATGGAGCGGCTGGAATTGCTTGGGCCCCCACCTTGGTTTAGCCTCTTCTGCCCAACACATCCTTTTGGGCCAGGGCTAGACCGTTGTCGTCAGTACGGGCTCAAGGCCGCCGCCAGCAAAAAAACAGTCATTTTGTGGGTCGGCCGACGGCGGAGCTGAGCGGAGGGAACCTTGGACGCGGCATACGCAACGCAGCAAGGGGACCATTGCCCAATCCGTCCGGATCCTCCTGCACAGCACGGGGTGCTCAAGCCTTGTTCTGTTCTCGTGCATGGCCAATCTCCACCAAGCACCACGACAGCTTCCATGCTGATCCCCAGGTGGGCCCCAATTGCAAGCAGGTACGTGGGAACCGACCCTGGCAGTGTGTCCCACTCACCACCTCTTTGCTGGGAGATTTGGGATAACAGCAACAAGCACCTTGACGTCAATTGCTTTGTATTGTCCTGGGGGTTACGTAGCCAAAGCCTTCCCTTTTGGAAAATCAAAGTGACTAATTTATTACCACTATAAGTTTACGAGATTTTTTTTTTTTATTTTAGTATGATGGCAAAATCTTAGAGGCAAATAATATGACCTGGATGCATGGAGGGGAGAGTTTGTATATAGATGGCAGGATACCGCCGTGTTTTGCAATTCCTCAATAATGCCGCTGAATAGTCTGAAACCGCATCCAGGCTCGTGCCTGGATCTCCCAATTGAACCGATATGGTCCATACTACCTTCGTACTACATGTACTCCAACACCATTAACAATGGTATCAACGATAAGGACGACCCTCCTACATACGAAAGAACACCTTCCATCTCGTCGGCGGAGAGCAATTTGAGTCTCTCGCTGAGACGTTCGTCGCCTGTCCGTGGCAGTGACGATTCCGACGACCAATTGCATGCCTCGTACACCAACGAGCTGGAGGTGCTAAACCAGGCGGCCGCCGAAACCAAGCCCACCATTCTTGACAACATCCACCAGATCAACCCGTTGGAAAACAACGACGTGGCGTCTGCTTTGGACGTGTCTGTCCACTTTATCAAGGAGTTTGGCGAGTGGAACAGCCCTTCCACGCCCATTGACCCTGCCAAGCACGAGTTCGCCCAAGGCGACTACGTCAATGGCTACGTCTTGATAAAGAACAACAGCACCGAGCCAATCCCCTTTGACTACTTCTACACTGCCTTCGAGTGTGAGCTCCAGCTCATCACCAGGGAAAACCCGCTCACCATGTCGGTCAAGGTGAGGACCTTGTTGCAACAGGTGGACTTCACCACCAGCTGGACCGACGCGTCCATTGGAAGGTTGGTGAGCGAACGCAACTTGCCGCTGCTCCACCCCGAGTTCCCCTTGGGCCATTCCAAGAACTACGACCCCTCCGACAACACCTACCGTTGCTTCTCGTCCGATAGAACCATCGCCCCAGACCAGGTCTTGAAGAGACATTTCAACTTCAAGATCCCCTCCAAGTTGTTGGACTCCACCTGTGAGCACAACTTGATTCCCCACATCGCCATGCCTCCTTCTTTTGGCGCCTCCTCGTGTCCCGCTGACCAGAGAAAGGAAGTTGCTCCCAAGAACGTGGCCATAAAGTACGAAGTTTGGAGCAAGTTTATCGGAAAAAGATCAAAGTACGACAAGAAGGTGACCCGTGAGGACGACGAGTTTGTCGTTCTCAAGGGTTCTTCCCAGTCTATACGAGTTGTGCCATACTCTGACGATATTTTCGCATCCCTGACCGACTGTCAAAGAGACCTTGATATGCTCGTCAAGGGGGTCAACGACACCATCAGAGACGGTGAGAACCTTCTTGCCGGGAAGCAGGTAGCCCTGCAACAAGCATCTAGCATCGAACGTCAAGTGTCGGCCATCACAGAGAAGGAGAATTTGAGGTCGTACAGGTCGACTATCTCGGCCAACCCCAACCACAACTACGAGTTCACCTATCCTATTCTCAAGAAGTCGATCCGCAAGGGTCCTATCCAAATCAACAGTCTTGAAATCAAGACCCCAAGAACTGAATACGTCTTGGACTATGTGCCTCCCAAGGAGTTGAGAGACGGCAATTTCAACCCTGCCAAGCTCAACTCGTGGAAGTTTACTGTTCCTCTTGAGTTGTCGATCGACAAACTGTCCAAGAGTGTTGACATCAAGTCCATCAGGACCGAGTTTGTGGCCTTGACCATGTCTTCTACTGAGCCTATCCCGGTTGAGATGCACCACGACATCTTGTTCAACAAGTCCACCTACAAGCAGCAGTCGAATCTCGAAATGTACAACGACACTGATTCCATCTACGGGAACGTGACATCTCCAATGAAGACATTGAGAGGAAAGTTGTCTGAGATCTACCGCGATGCCACCAAGGCGCAGTTGGAGTGGCCGGTTCCCCGCCAGCTCAACCAAGACCTTAAATCCTTGGCAGGCTTGAATTCAGATACAGTTGGCTTGGCCATCGCAAAGCAGAAATTAGGCGGAGTCGCCAACCCAGACAAGATTTCTTGGGACCTGCAAGGGTCCAAGTACGTAAAGACCATCAACCTCGAGGTTGATCTCTCTAGTGCACACCTCAAGACCATCAGCAAGAGGCCCGACACTAGCCCAGCCTACGACCAGTTCAGCTTCTCTCCGACCTTTCAGACATGCCACTTGAGCAGAATGTACTTCCTCAAGATTGTGGTTGGTTTGACCAACGAGCAGAAGATTGTTGTCAAGTTGCCTGTTAGAATCTACAAGTAGATATCAGCAACCCTACTGTCGAAATGTGCTATAGCACTTTGCTATTGCTAAAGATCACCACCGACGAATACAAGATATTCCGTCGTGGCTCCATATATATTCAATGCTGAAAACTCTAGAAGTTAAACGCATGCTATTACTCAATTTGCAACCAAAAAGTGCTGCTGCTGTACTTACTCAGGCCAAGCAGCGTATTGCTAACAAAACAGTGGGTGCATAAAAAGCAACCCTATGCTGTTCTACATATTCATATACTAAACTAATGGAGGTTCGGATAACGCCTTGTAGAGAAAACACCCATAAGAGCTCCCAACTTGTAGACCGACGGGCCGATGTACGGCCGGCCTTTGTGATACCTGGTGCCTCTATATCCGAAAAATGGGGTGGAGCACGCTCGCAACCAAGAAGCAATTAACACCCGCTTCAGGTCCCAGTTGCTAATAGAACCCACGTTTTACTTGATCAAGCAAGTAGATCCCGGTCTGTTAAAGTCGCCCGATCGTTTTGTCGCCAGGGCTGTGCTTGGAATAGAGCGTACTATATAACGGCTCCCCGCAGAAAAATCTGGCTCATTTAGCGGCTTTACCACGACGGATAAAGTCATCCTCAGGAGTTTGAATGATCAGTTAAAATTCCACATTACTATGACTTGTATGGAATACCAAGACTTAAACTTGAATAAGGGGATGGATTACGGGGGAACACGTTTGCAGGACCCTGTGTGGTCCATTTTGCCCTCCTATTATATGTACTCCAATACCCTCTACAAGGGAATAAACGACAAGTCTGCCGACCCGCCCAACTACGAGCTATCATCGCCAGAAGAGTCGGCAAGCTCACACTGTGATTCGGCGACTCCCCGGCGTGCATCCAGTGTCTGGAGGAGGGATTCCATCGGCACTCTCGACGATGACGAGTCCTTGATAGCCCGTTTGCGGAGAAACAACCCCTATTACGAGAGGACCCTCGTGAGGAAAACCATCCTAGACAACCTCCACCAGTTGAAGAACATATCGAAAACCTCGGCACTCGGGCAATCACTTGATCTTTCAATCCACTTCATCAAAGAAACCGGCGAACAGTACGTGCCCTACACCCAGATCAGCGTGGCAGACACCGAGTTTGCGCAGGGTGACTACATCAATGGGTACTTTTTGATCGAAAACAAGGGCAAAGAGCCCATCCAATTTGACACTTTTTACACCATTTTGGAGTGTGAACTGAGGAGGAGGAGCAGCCTGATGTTGCCACCCAAATCGGATAAGATTTTGCAGATGGTGGACCTCTCGGCCAGCTGGAACGAGGCTCCGATTGGGCGGTTGGTGGACGACAACGGGCCTCCCAAGATCGACGACTTTGATCCCATAGACGGAACATACTCCAACTTTGAAAACACAAAGACCATAGCGCCAGGCCGCAAGTACAAGCGCTACTTCAACTTCAAGATCCCGCTGAAGTTGCTCGACTCGGCGTGCTCCAACCACAACCTCCCCAGCCACGTCACCTTGCCGCCCACATTCAACGGGGTCTCTTTCCATACCAACGGAGGGTTGTACTTCAACTCTGTCATCAGCAACATAAAGTACCGCATATGGACTGGTTTTGTGGGGTTGCACTCGAGGTACGAAAACGTCGAAAGTCCAGCTCAAGACTCGTTTGTCATCCTCCGGGACACCTACTACCCCATCACAGTGACGCCCCATGTGGCCGATGTCCCCTTCAACATTTTCCTACACGAAAAAGAGCTTGAAATGTTCAACAGGACTGTCCGGGAAATCATCGAGGAGGGTAAAAACATAGTCAATAGGGAGAAAGGGTTGCCGGTGGATGATACAATGAGAGAAGATTTGGCAGCCGTCGAAAAGTTGCTTCACGAAACAAACCCTTACAACCAACTCTCGGAAACAGCATCATTCTACGACTATCACGTTCCAGTATACAAGAAAAGCATAATGAGAGGGATCTCGCAAATGAGCGAGATCTTTGTCAAAACTCCCAGAAAGGTCTATGATGTGGAGTACATCCCACGTCAAGGCAGTCGGGACCCCAAATACCACAACAAAGCCTTGGACTCATGGAAGATCCAGATCCCAATGGAGTTGAGGATCCGCACCAAGGACGCAAAGTTGGTGTCCATCAAGTCGGTCCACGTCGAGTTTGAAGCGCTCACTATTGCATCCTTCGAGTGCCCCATCCCCATCGAGATCCATCATGACTTGATCCACAACAAGTTTGCTGTCGAAAAATCAAACTACACCATAGGCGTGGACGAGGACGACATTGCCCACAATCTCATCCTTCCTCAGAAGGAAATCATCAAGCAGTTGACTGACACATACTTGGAGACTACAAAGTTGAACCTCGTGTGGCCAATCCCAAAGAAGTTGATTCTGGACTTGAGAGCATATGCGGAAATGAGCACAGACACCCTTGAGCTCAACGTGCCTATTGTCAAAATTAACACTGTTGGTGGCTCCGGTACGTTGTCCTGGGACTCCAACCCCGATAATTCATACATGCATAAGAACTTGCTTTTGGACGTTGATTTAACAAGTGCAAGATTCAAAAAAGCAAAGAAAGCAAAGAGAAAGCCAATCTACGATTTGTTTTCCTTTGCACCTAGTTTTCAGAGTTGTTTTTTAACAAGAATGTATCATGTCAAGGTGGTTATTGCTTTGAGTAATGATCAAAAGATATTTATTAAATTGCCTGTTCGGATAGGCAAGACCAGGCGGTGAGTTGAAGCACACAAAGGTATAGTGCATTGCAAGGTCAATAACCCGAAAACACAACTGGCACCAACTCAGAACCATTATGAGCTACCCAGAACCACATTGAGCTACCCAGAACCCTTATTGAGGGTTGAGCTCCAGATACTTTTTCTGTCCCCACCATCAATATCTGCACAGCGCATATATTCCAACCACAGAAGCAATGACATTGGCATCTGGCGGAGATCTTTGGAGCATCTACCAGGTTGACATCGACTTTGGTGACGTTCCTGACGTGTTCATAACGGTGTGGCAGCTGATGTCACAAGCTCATCCCTTGGTGCTCAGGCCACACCATCGACTTTGCCAGATGGCCGAGTGGTTCGATTTGAGTTGCAGGTAGCTGGAACACCCAACCTGAATATGGAGAAGCTGAGCAGCACCCTGGGGGTGTTGGTACGGGCCTCAGCTCCCGAGCCTCAGCACCCGAGCCCGGTGGCTCCATTTTGCAGGACCCCAATTCAATTCCGTTCCGAAGACACTAAACAGCATTCTGTGGTGGCAGTGGACTACCCAAAGCACATTTCATCCTGGGATCCACCAAGACAGAATCTGTATCAAAGCCGCTATGGCAGTGGGCCACATCAACTCTCTCCATAGATATAATAAACAGTTGCGTTGGGGGTCGCTTCCGCTTATGCTCATCCCCACCACATGCTCAACCACTGTATTGCAACCTGATGCTAGTAAAGCCCGACCGAGAAAGAAAGCAGAGGTTCACTGCTCTTCGATTGTTGTCTTTCATGTAGTAGTTGCCTACTAGCAATGCTATAATACAGATATAAACCAACATACTAAAAAGATAAATATGTCTCTTCATCTGTGCTTCTCTTTTCAGACTCCAAATCACACAATCCACCACTGGCCCAATCACAGGATCAACGACATGCCGACAAAAGATTAGTAGACGTGCTATAGGCCCTAACAACAACAGTAAAGTTGGGCCATCGTGTTGCAGCCCATTCTCTGTGCCTGGTTTGTTCCCCACCAATTGGGCACTTCAGCCGTCCAGTAAAATTAATCGCTCAAATCTTTTTGCAACAAATAAATCAAAAATCCCTCTACCAAAGTCTATTGTACTACAGCTAACGAGAAGCAGTGGTACATGATTGGCTAGCATTCCCACTTGTTTCTACTGCAGGCATGCGTGGTTTTGGTTGTCTTGGGGCAATATGAGACATTTTTCTCGTGTCTTTAGGCTTGCTTATGATGTTGAAGTTGGCTGCTGCCATGAGGGATTAACAAAAAGGCCTCGAAACACTATTCGAACAAATCGCTAAGCACGTTTCCAATTACGCTTATAGCGGTGCATTGAGACGGACGGCGGAATGTCTCTGGTATGTGTTGTCTTTTGGCGCAAGTATTGTAAGTTAACATCATGAAGTACCGCTACACTGGTGTCGAAAAGAAACTGTGTCAACTTGAATGGCTGACAACAACTAGTTGCCCATCACAGTCAATTCTGAGATGCGCATTTAAACAACGTCGTGTCTTTGGGTATTGCGTTGCCAGTTGTTACGTTTTCACACAACCTGATGTTCCGATGGTTACATAACCATGAAACCTGGAGAAAGTGACGTTTCCCCGGGCATTTTGTCAGGTTGCAGCCACACCAAAATCACTCAAGTATTGTATGAAATAGTATGAGGAACTCATGAGGAATTATACTTAAGATGAGCATATCCCTGTTAATTTCAGCTTGGCAACTCCTTGATGGAAGCAGTTTCTCCCTATCCCTCTATAAGAGGAGCGGACGATCCAATATGGACGATCCTACCATCCTACTACATGTACTCCAACACCATCAACACAGGCATTCACGAAAACCAGATTGACCCACCGGCTTATGAAAACTCGTCCTTGACGGCCTCGAGCTCGAACGCCTCATCTCTCTCGTACTACCTGCTAGAAGAAGTACTGGATAGTCAGTTTTTGATGCAACTCAGTCCCCAGTCTTCCCACTCGTCCTCTCGTCTGGTACGTAGAGAGGACCCATTTGACAACTCATACATGAAGGATAACATCTTAGATAACATTCACAAGTTGAAGAACCTTTCGGAAACTACTAACGAGGCCGCAAGAAATCTTGACATTAAGATGCACTTCATAAAAGAGCCAGGCGAATACAACGTTCCAAACACAAAGGTGGATATTTCCAGATGTGAGTTTTCCCAAGGTCAATATGTGAATGGGTTTGTCGTAATTGAAAACAAGGGCATTAAGCCAATTCCTTTTGACATGTTTTACACTGTCTTGGAGTGTGAGTTGCACATACATTCCAACGACCCTTCCCGAGTGTACTCCAGTGGATCCAAAACTATCTTACAGATGTTTGACTTCTCTGCTAGTTGGAACGAGGCCCCAATTGGAAGGCTTGTTAACCAAAAACATCGCAGAACGAGCTCTTCTCATAAGACTGAATACCTGGAACATGACAAATTGGACAATACCTACTCTAAATTCTCAAATTCCAGAATTATTGAACCTGGTGTGAAGTATAAACGGTTTTTCAACTTCAAAATTCCTGAAAACCTTCTTGACTCTGTTTGTCATGATCACAACTTGGGCTGTCACATTTCGCTTCCACCCAGTTTTGGAGGGTTAACGGTGGACGATGCATCTCCGGCTGGTACGAGTGTCAAGTACAGTGTGTGGAGCCGGTTTGTTGGAAGGCACTCCAAGTATGCCACCAAGTTTAGCTTCTTACACGATGAGTACGTTGTGCTCAAAGAGGCAGAGACAGCTATTCGCATTGCCCCATATTCAACAGTTCATGAAGGAACCAGCGATGAATGCGAGAAAGCTTACCAAGAATTCACGAGAGACCTCGATGAGGCAATTGCTGACGGAGAGAGAACCATTCATCCTCAGCCAGAGCACATCCACGAAAATACCCAAATCCCCGATATCAGCGAAAATAGTAAACCGGAGAAGTATGAGGCTCCAATTATCCAAACTCGCGAGTGTGTCCAAGTTCCACCAAATGACATGTACAAGATGACGATTCCCCTCTACAAAAAGAGCGTTGTCCGGGGACCCATGGTTATAAACAACCTATCTATCACGTCTCCCAAGCATGTACCCACGATCGATTACGTTCCGCATGTGAGCTTTAGAAACCCTAGATGGGCATCCAAAAAAGCTGATTCATGGAAGTTTGAGATTCCTTTGGAGATGACAATCCTCAAAGGAGGTAGCAACAAACATGTGGACATTGTCAGTATTTCGGCAGAGCTTGTCGCTTTAACAATCACTTCTCTAGAATACTCGCTTCCGCTCGAGATACATCATGACATGTTATTCAACAAGTTTCAAAACACCAGCAAAACCAATATGGACGTAATAACAGATGACGACACTGTGTTCAGGAACTTCATAGCGCCACTGAAGAGGTATAGAAATAAGCTCTCTACGCTTTTCAGCGAGGCAGCAGAGGTCAACATTGACTGGGGCCTCTCTAAAAAGCTTGTTCTGGGAATTAAAGCATTGTCAGAGATCAACACCAGCAGCTCCCACTTTGACATTCCTAAGATCAGAATAAACGGTGTTGAGAACCCAGAGAGCATTCTTTGGAACAAGGGAGTTTCCTCCAAGATTTTGCAAAAGTCTATCCGGCTCGAGGTTGATTTGAGAAGTATCCAGCCCAAGTGTCACACAAAGAAGCAGGAAAAATCCCCTAGTTACGATAGAATCAACTTACCTCCAAGTTTCCAAAGCTGTCACTTGTGCAGAATGTACTACATCAATGTGATCATTACGACTTCTCAAGGCCAGAGAGTGTTTGTGAAGTTCCCCATTAGAATAATCCATAGACCCAGCTAACTTTTCAATGCAAGACATGATAGAAAACAAAACAATAATGGTGCAGACTCAAGGAACCCATCACTTTGTGTATTCGTAGATGTCTACCTCTCCCTTGAAGCTCGTATATGGCCGAATCTGACATAGAGAGGGACAAAACCTTGTGCAACCTTTTCGGCTATTATTTGCGAGAGTCTAATGCAGATATAAAACAGAAGTTGCTACGACGATTGCAAAAAAGTTAATTTGAACAAGCCAATTCTTAGACTAGAAGATAACACGGCTAAATTATACTCAACGTTTAGGTCAAGAACCTTATCATGGCCTCTCCAACCAAGAATCGTCTGAAATATAGACACTACCGGTGTACGTAGATTACTCCTTTAAAACTATCGAGCATTGCAAAAGATGCTAATTGACAACGCCGTCGCAATTTTCCCAAAACGTGCCTGGCCAATAGAAGTAGTTCCTGCTCGAGAGAATTGCGCTTTCCTGAGGCAGAACCTCGTAGTACATTGAGGTGCCTGGTCTAACAATGAGACGTCCAGGGGTCCAAAACGGGAAAGCCTAGCCGCGCGCAATATCCTAAAACAGAGGCGCATTGTGCTTGTCTCTCGCTACGGTCCCAATGAGGGATTTTCTTTGTGGCAAAATTTGCAACCTTTTTGACTATGGGGGAGTGTGATCTGCGGGATCTACACCACAAATCCCAATGCCCACCGTCTCATCAAATACTGAGTTGATCTGGCATCAGAATGTCTTGGATGACGTCCAGGTGACGCCCAGGTGTGGCTCCTTGGTGTGTTCCACCCTTGATTTGTAATGTTGGCGAGATTTGTCATGCTCGTAATCGCTTGCCTGTTTGGATAATAAAGTGCACCCAAATCCCCTGTGCTATGCAGATTACCGTAAGACGATCCAAAAATAAGCTCAGAAATATTTTTCTGGGGATCCGCCGTATAAGATGGGGTCTGCATCCACCTTGCACTTGAAAGAGTCAAGTTGGAATGAAGAATGAACGAGAGTTCATGAGCCCTACGGGAGATGACGGCGTTGGACGGACACATGACGACCCTGTCTGGACAATCTTACCTTCCTACTACATGTATTCCAACACAGTCAATGCAGGACTCCATGAAGACAGTAGCGACCCACCAGCATATGAAAGCTCATCGAGTGAGTCCATTGGGGTGAACTCAGACAGGTGTTCCAACTTCAGTCTCGAGAGGGGGGACGGCAATAGCGCCGGTGTCTTGACACCCAGTGCCACTGTAGGTTCCTACGGGTCACTCGAATCCAGTACTTCCCAACGTTCCAACGGTTCTAACGCGTCCTACGCATCTGCGGTGTCCCATGAATCCATGATGCCGTACGGAGATCAAAGTTACAAAAAGCTCAACATACTAGACAACATCGACAAGCTACCCAATATCTCGGACTCAGATATTGATGTGGCCAAGGCAATTGACATCTCTGTCCACTTCACCAAGGAACCAGGAGAAATCAACACCCACAGCACTCCTCTTGATGCTAGTAAACATGAGTTTGCTCAGGCTGATTACATCAACGGGTACATGTTAATAAGGAACAAGCTGGACGAGCCAATTCCCTTTGACATGTTCTACACCACCTTTGAGTGTGAGGTGAACAACAAGAGTAACACTGTTGCCAACGTCACCCACCGTAAGTCGAGAATAATCATGCAAATGGTCGACTTTACTGCCAGCTGGAACGAAGCCAACGTTGGTAGGTTGATCAACGAAAGTGCCTGTTGCGAACTGAAGTTGATCAGCGGGTACTGTTACGACTACGATTCAATGGACGACACCTTTACATGCTTTGGTAATCAACGTGTTATTCGCCCCAAAATCACCTACAAGAGGTTCTTCAACTTTAAGATTCCAAGCAAACTTCTCGACTCGACATGTGAGACCCATAACTATGACCAGCATGTGGCTCTTCCACCAAGCTTTGGCACTTCTGCTTTTGCCTTGGGAGAAAACCTTTTTGCTCTTCCTTTGATGTCCACTATTAGGTTCCAAGTGTCGTGCAGATTCATAGGTAAAAAGGCCAGGTATGGGCCAACAGATGTGGATAAGTATATCATAGTAAAGGAAAGAAAAGAACCTGTTCGGGTTGTGCCTATCTCCAACGGTAGCTGGTCTAGCCTGGAGGACTGCAAGCGCTCCGTCGAAGCGTTGGCCGAAGGAATCAAAGAGTTGTTGGAGGAGGGAGAAGCATTGTTGACCAATAAACCTTCCCCAAGACGTCTTCCATTGACTATTTCAGAAAAGCAATTGTTGGCTGAGAGACGACACCCACATGTTGCAGCAGCAAACTATGAGTTTCCAATCCCAATCATGAAGAGAAGAGCATTCCGAGACCCATTTCAAATCAACACCTTAAACGTGGTGTCTCCCAAGAAAATGTACACTATAGACTACATACCGATGCCAAACCAGAGGGAATCGGGGTGGGATATCAGTAAGCCGAAATCGTGGAAGTTAGAGATTCCAATGCAACTATTAATGGACAACAGGTCTGGCCAGAACGTAGAAATCAAGTCCATTTCTGCCCAGTTTGCAGCCTCAACGTTAACGTCCCCAATACATGCTATACCAATAGAGATTCATCACGATTTACTATTCAACAAGTTTAATGGTCTGGAAATAGCAGCAGACGAGATGGTGCACAAGTACCTTATGTCTCCAATGGGCCAAGTCAGACAGAAAATCTACACAATGGCAAAAGAAGCAACAGACAGGAACCTCCGGTGGGTGGTACGAAAGAGCGTTTTGGACGACGTCAATGCCCTTGCAAGCTTGCATAGTCACACCACGACGTTCGAGATCCCAAGCGTTACCATCAATGGATCCGAAACGGCTTGCGGAATTCCTTGGGAAACGACCGAGACTAGTGACAAGCTCATGAAGAATATCAATATTCAAGTAGACTTGTCGACCGCTCGTAAGTGCAATACTAGACCCACACCTGGTCATCTTTTTGACAATTACAACTTGATTCCAAGCTTTCAAAGTTGCTACATCACCAGGATGTACTATGTGGATATTAAGATAGGGCTTTGCAACGGGCAATGCGTTTCAGTCAAGTTTCCGGTGCACATATCTAATACGAAGTGAGCGATTGCTAATAGGGCTTTAAAGGATGAATGTGTCACGCTTCGACTTCTCGGACATACAGCTCCTACATCATCCACTCCATACAAGTCCCGTCAACCAATTGAAAAACTGCCAATTGAAGCGAGTGCAGTAAATAGTCATGTTTCATTTCCGATACAATCAACTCCTTTCTGATCAACGTCATACAAGCCTAATGTAACCAATCGAAATGTTGCATCAACTGCAAGGCTTCTACAAGGCGCCCTTACCATGACCAAACACCCGGTCCATAGTCTCCCACTAGATGACCAATTCCGCTCATGCACGATACGGCTGCCAAATCAAGCCCCAGTGGAAGCAACCAGTATCAATCGGAATTACCAGCGGCCAATAGGAAACTCGATAATCATGAGTGACATAACAGTCACTACACCGTTTCATAGACTGCCACGGGAAATGGCTAAAGTTGCAGCCAAGTGGGCTTACCCAGGAACAAGGCGTTTTCAGAGTCCCAGTGTTGCATAATCCTACATACATATACCTAGAGCCAATACAGAAAAATAGAAGTGTAATAACATCCAACCCACCGCTGGTGTAGCCACCAACACAAAGAGCGATGCTGACAAACTAAAGAGCTCGTTTGACGATGCCACCATCGCAACAGCGCTACCTGTGGCTGCAAACTTGCTATCGGAGAGGGTGCGAATCTGCTCCATTCCGATTGATACGGTGCTCGCCCCCAAAATATTGCGTTCGCGAGCCCGCAGAGGGTAGCGGAAGTTCGATATTCGCCTCAATTCATGCGGAACCTCTCGAACGGCTCTCACACAGACACCTACAGAACCCGCATAATGTGCATGTAGGCACCCATTCGGCAGCTTCTCCTGACGCAGAATTGGGACCACTGATGCAATCCCGAACGTCGCCACCGAAAGTTTACGCAAATGATGACCGTCTATACAAGTACTGTCTACTAGATCACGTTTACATTGTGGAGGATTATGAGCGTAGCCAAGCGACTGCTAATGCCCTACATTTTTTTAGTGTACCATGCACGATTCCAGCCGTACAGAGGGTTCCATTTTTTAGTGGCGGTTTCCAACAACGTATAAGTATGGAGCAACTTGCTTATGTTTCGAATCCCCACCAATGGACAAGAACAAGCATGGTGATAACAATGAAACAGACGCAGACCCTCTCTGGTCAATCTTACCTTCGTACTACATGTACTCCAACACCATTAACAAAGACATTCGAGACGTGGAACACGACCCTCCAACATACGAGGTTCTGCCCACCGCCACGAGAAAGGCCTCCACTGTTTCTGCGTTTCTGCTCACGCGTAGCGAGCAGGACACTGTTGGCACTTCGTCGCTGACGTTGCAGTTGTCGGCCACGGGCGGCTCGCTGGAGTCGCTCCCCAGACTCACTATTGTCGACAATGTCCACAAATTGAAGAACATCTCCAAAGTCAACTCTGACATCCACGAGAATCTTCACATATCTATTCATTTTATCAAGGAGTTTGGAGAACCGGGAGTTCCCACTACCCCGTTCGACATCTCCCAAACGGAGTTTGTCCAAGGCGACTATGTCAACGGGTACATCCAGATTGAAAACACCGGACCCAAACCTATCCCCTTTGACATGTACTACACTCTCTTGGAGTGTGAGATCTCCGTCAGAAACCCATTGAATACCGTGTTTACCAGGAAGGCGTTGCAAACGTTTGACTTCTCCGCGTCTTGGTCCTCCAGGCATATTGAAAGGCTAGTCAAGGATAAAAAGTACTTGGAAGGTGTTCCATACGAGTCGACTTACTCCAAAGACTCTTTTTGCAGCTCATCCAAGCTATTGCAACCAAACATCATATTTAAGAAGTTTTTCAACTTCAAAATTCCAAATACCCTACTTGAATCCGTTTGTTCAGAGCATGGTATCTCACAGCATGTTTTGCTTCCTCCCACCTTTGGCTTTAACGGGCACGACAAGGCAAACGACCTTTCCACAATGAAATCCTCTGTCAGGTACAGAATTATAAACAGGTTTATTGGTAGGCGTTCTCAATACGAACCCATTTCTTCGAAATTTCACGATGAATGCGTCATCTTGAGAGACGTAGCAGTTCCTATCCGGATAGTTCCCCTTTTAACGGATGAACCTGAAAACGCCAATGACAGGGAGTTTCAGAATTTGCTTAACGAAGGAAGAGAAATCATCAAAGAAGGTGAGGACTTACTTGGTCAGTACATGTCCAAGCTAGACGAAGCTCCAAACTCACCAAGTCAGCCTTCGCTGCCTGTTGAAAAGGGCAAACTCAGAGACTTCCCAATCAGAAATACCACAAAGGACACCAGCATGTACGAGTTTGACATTCCCTTGTTTAAAAAGAGCGTGTTTCACGGCCCAATCCTCATCAATACAATGGAGGTTCGCAGTCCAAGACAAGTCTACTCTCTTGAATACATTCCCTGCAAAGAGTTTAGAGAAAACAGATTTGTTTCGAAGGCTGCCGAAAGTTGGAAATTGCAAATCCCACTAGACCTATCGATTCAATGTGGAGGTGGGAATAAGGACGTCAACATCAGGGCGATTTCAGCAAACCTCGTCAGCTTGACATTCAACTCCTACATGCACTCAATTCCAATTGACTTGAGCCATGATTTACTTTTTAACAAGTTCACATTTAGTTCCAAGTCAAACCAGGATATTGTTGCAGATGATGATACCTTGTTCAGGAACATGATTGGGCCTGCACGGGGCATGAAGCTGCAAATCTCCCATCTCGTGTCTGAAGTCAAGAAAAAAGGATTGGAGTGGGTGCCTACTCAACTGGTAGTTGACGGCATTTGGGCTCTAGCAAACGTCAATACGTCAAGCACTGTTTTTGAGGTTCCGGCCGTCAAGGTGAATGGTTTTTTGCAACCACACAAAATGGACTGGAACATGCGCAACGGCCGCAAACACAAAAAGCTCACCCTTGATCTTGACTTGGCCTCCGCCAAGAGAGCAGTGGACTCCTGTGACAGCACTCCGTTGTACGATCGCGTCACCTTGCTACCCAATTTTCAGTCTTGCAACGTCGTCCACATGTACTACCTCCTAATTACAATCAGTTTGACCAACGCTCAAAACGTATTTGTCAAGCTTCCAATTAGGATTACTAAGACAGCCAAGTGAGGGGAGTGACAAGGTAGAGGGAGCGGCGGAACCGCGTGCCCCAACAAACTGGTTGTTCCAAGCAAAATGGTGGTGCAATGCTGGTGAGCCAAGCAATCACCATTGCGCTCCGGCTCCTTGGTATCTGGCTTATGGCTCTTCGATACGTTGCTTTGGTGACTCAGCGAAGAGCGCTCTGCGTTTGTGGTCCTTCCAGGTAATACAAAAGCCACCTGTGGTTGCTACACGTTGTGCATTTTGCAGCTGAGCTTACTACCTGTTGCACAGTCCAGCCGTACACCGCAGGTCCCCTCAATTTTCAACCATTGAGTCACCGATTTTGCTATCTCTCTCCTTAGATTTGCCACTAAACCAATTACATATCAAACCAAAAGCTAAATTCTCATGTCATTGCGTAATAACTTGCCTATTATATCGATTCTGGACCTGAGGGGAACAGTAGTTTTCTCGTTGAAGAAGTCAAAAGTGCAACACTCCAGAGCTCGTAAAACCGGGCGGGTTTTGTGTCACTTGTGTTAGTCATCAAACATTTTGTGTTGTAATCATATGACTCAAGTATTTATTAATACTCTGACTTAAAAGGGCGGTAAAGGAACGGCTTTACATAGTTTAAGTTATTGACAATATCATCTAAGCAAAGTTTATAATATGATTGGACCCGAGGCCATTCCTATCGAAGAGCAGGTGGAGCCTCAGATTTCCGCCGCCGCTCCAGAAGACATGGACCCATTGTACCACATCCTTCCCTCATACTACATGTATTCCAATACCATCAACAAAGGCATCAGCGAAGATGGGTCAGATCCACCAAACTATGAGTATGCACAGAACAGACCAAGCTTGTCGTCTTCGTTAAGTGCTTCTTCAGGCTACATTCTGTCTGGATCAGAAGGGCCTGGCACAGGGAGCACGCTGGCAACGAGTGCTTCATACACAGCCCTTCCCGATGCCGGTCTTCACGAAAACGCCCACATCAAGGAGAACATTCTTGACAATATCATTAAACTTAAGAATTTGACCAATTCTGGGAATTACTACGAGAAAAACTTGGACATGTCGATCCAGTTCATCAAGGAGCGTGGTGAGTTGAACGTCAAGTCGACCCCAATTAATCTTGAAAACTACGAGTTCTCTCAAGGAGACTACATCAATGGATATGTGCTCATCAAAAATAACACCACTACTCCGATTACCTTTGATATGTTCTACACGGTTTTGGAGTGCCAGGTCAAGATCAAGGAGAAGATCAACCAAGTGAGTGTCTCACGTACCAGGACGATTTTGCAGATGTTTGATTTTTCAGCAAGCTGGAATCAGGCGGCAATTGTCAGGACCGCCAACCTGGGTCCTTGTCCGTTGACTGTCAAGGTTATTGACGGGATGGAGTACGACTACGATCCCATCGACGACGCGTACGCCTGCTTTTCTGGCACCCGTACAATCTATCCTGGTCGTCAGTACAAGAGGTTTTTCAACTTTAAGATCCCAGAGAAGTTGTTGGACACCACCTGTGCTCATGGGTTGCCCAATCACACAGTGCTCCCACCAAGCATGGGCACCGTTCCAGGAAGTTCAATCAAAGATTTGGGATCTGTTGACTTTTCGGTTCAGTACGCAGTCGCCTCCAGATTCATCGGCAGACACTCAATTTATGACCAAACCGTGTCTCGGAAAGACGACTGCTATGTGATATTGAAAGATCATATAGTTCCTGTTAGAGTGGTGCCCAAACTGTTAGAGAACCCTTCCCCTATCACTTCTTCTGAAAAGACGTACGAACGTTTTGTTCAAAACGCAAGAAATACCATCAATGAAGGATACAAGTTCTTGGATAAGCCAACCTCGTCCTCATCGGAGTCGCTCAATAGTAGCAGACTGAACTCCGAAAAGCAGCTTTTTACCCCTGCCCCATGCCACATGTTTTCAAAACTGGATCTTATCTATGACGTTGTATTACCAGTGTACAAATTCAAGACATTTGGCCGCCCTGCATTGCTTAACACTCTCCAGGTGAGATCCCCTAAACAGCAATACATTATAGACTATATACCTCCACGCCAGATGAGTGGTGTGAAGTGGGACAATAGCCTTGTCTCTTCGTGGAAATTCAAAGTTCCTTTAGAGTTGGTTACTCTGGTGGGAAACGGCTGCAAACCAGTGGACATCAAAAACATTTCCGCAGAGTTGGTGGTTTTAAATGCTTACACTCATCAGAACCCGTTGCCAATTGAGCTTTATCATGATTTGTTTTTAAACAAGTTCAAAAACGAAAGCAAGAAGGATCGTGATCTCATCCTAGACGACGATAATATTACTACCAACTTAAGTGTTCCTACACAGAAGTTGAAAACAGAGCTTCTCACCTTGCATAAGAACCTTGTAAAAGCCAAACTCGAATGGCCAATACCAAAAAAGCTTGCTGACGACTTGGACGCTGTTGCTAACATAAAAACTAGGAGTCTCAATTTAGAGATTAGAGGCTTAAAGGTCAACGGGTCTGACAATAGTTCTCTTAGGTGGAACAAGGACGAATCCGGTTCTCATCTCAGAAAGGAAATAGAACTTGACATCGACCTCACCAAGTTGGCCATTAAGGGAGTCCCTGTGAAAGCAAATACGCCCGCTTATGAGTCCTACACCTTGCTTCCTAGCTTCCAGACATGCTGCTTGAGTCGTATCTACTACATCAAGGTGATCATCACCATGACATCCGGTCTGAACGCCTTTGTCAAACTTCCAGTAACGGTTGCAAACTGGCCTCTGCGTGGCTAAGATTGACGTTATTTGGCAACTTAATTTAATTTAGCTTTAGATACACAGATAATTTAAAACGTGTAGTGAGCTGTAGCTATTGCAAATGTTAGTTTTTATGGCTGCAAATGCCACAGAAATGGATTATCTTTGTGCCAGTGTGTGTAGTGCAAAGTAGACTCAGCGACCAGTCAATGAATTGTGTGACTTGTAAGGCCATTCCAGGTTTCAGCCGTGTTGCAAAATCAACCTCTAACCGTGCTATTGAAACCAGTTGCTGGTTCTTTCCTCGAAGATGGTCCCTTGGCCCAGTTGGTTAAGGCGTGGTGCTAATAACGCCAAGATCAGCAGTTCGATCCTGCTAGGGACCATTCTTTTTTTACTGTTTTACCGATCAGATTAGAATTAGTAGTTGTTTATGCAGCATAATGCATCGAAGATACGATATAACTAGTTGCAGCAATTGTTGGAGGAAGTATGCGCACGAGATGGTTGTGCCTTAATTTGAGGTATTCCGATCGATGTACGCTTCGTCAGACCTTCTCACAACGTCAAGTTGGACTGTGGCCCTCTAATTGAAAGGAATTCTACTACTATTTACTGAAATGAAACTTACTAATACATATGAGGAGTTTTCCAAAATGAGGAACTTATTGAAGGTTCCCCAATTCCGTTTTGGACTTTTTAAAGTTGCCGAACATTCAAGCACAAAGAGACGTTATTTTAAAGCCGGGGTTGCTTCAGCGCCCACTTACCGATACCTGTACACATAAGAAACCACTGGGGTGTATTTATTGTATTTATGCTGTGGAAAACCATAGGCTGTGAAGAAAAATGGGACCGAGGCTTCTTTATAAGGGTTCACGGATTTATTAAAGATGGGGCACGGAGGGGTCGCGGTGGTAAAAACCGATGCTTTGGCCGACTTAGTTCCCCACACCTCCCCTTCGCGGTAGCAAATCCGAGCATTCCACAGCTGGGCCGTTACGATATCGTATATAAAGGAGATGAAATTATCTCTTTTCTGGCTACTGTATTCATCATGGCCCCATTCCCATTCTTGTATGAAGTCAGAGATAAGGCAGTTGTGATCACGATCAACAGTCCCAAGACACTCAATGCGTTGAGCTTGGACGCGTTGGTCAACTTGGCCACGCTTCTTGAGAAGGCAGACGCAGAGGAGGGCACCATTCTCACCTTGATCCAGTCCACTGGGAAGTTCTTCTCTGCGGGCGCAGACGTTGGCAATGTCAAGACCGAAGAGATCACCAGAGACACAACCCACTGGGTGCAAAACATTGTTGCAACCAGTGTCTACGTTATGGATACCTTTCACAACCACTCCAAGATCTTGGCTGTTGCACTCAATGGTCCTGTGTTTGGCCTCAGTGCCGCTTTCGTAGCCTTGTGTGACTTGGTCTACGTCATGGACTCCAAGAAGTTCTACGTGCTCGTGCCCTTCACCAACGTCGGGCTCCTTGCCGAGGGTGCCACCTCTGCCTCCTTGTTCATGAGATTGGGCTGGTCCAAGGCCTCGGAAGCCATTTTGTTATCCAAGCCCATCAAGGGACCTGAGTTGGTTCAGCTTGGCTTCATCAACAAGACCTACGACGGCCAGTTCAAGACTGCTGACGAATTCAACAAGGGTGTGTTTGACGAATTGTACGAGCTGGTCAAGGACTTGCACGCTCCTTCAATCTTGGGCAACAAGGAATTGTTGAGACACAACAAGGATATGCTCATCAGTAGTGCCAACAGTAGAGACGCCGTCAAAGGTCTCAAGCACTGGACCGCAGGATATCCCCAGGAAAGATTCAAGTTGTTGTTGCTGGGCAA
Organism: Kodamaea fukazawae; assembly: GCA_030572255.1. Lineage (NCBI taxonomy): Eukaryota > Fungi > Ascomycota > Pichiomycetes > Serinales > Debaryomycetaceae > Kodamaea > Kodamaea fukazawae. The sequence continues at coordinate 99,114 of JAJLZQ010000027.1, read as the reverse complement.
GCTCAAGCACAAGTTCTAGGTTTATGTGAAATTGTAAGTGAATGTTGTATTAATGTAGTGTAGCTAAGTAGTTAGAGAGGCAATTGGTTCTTTGAGCTCAATTTAACCATTTGTTGAACGTGATACTAATCTCTGTTGGAGAACTTTCAGATGTTTCTTCTATTTTGGCATCGCTGACCTTTAAAGATGACCTTTAAAGAGCATGGTGAAATGCCCAGGTTCTTGGTAACTCTGATTTATGAACTGTCTTTCTATTCGTTTTCATCAATTATCTCATTGAGATATATTCTTGGTGTTCTTCATATCTCCCACTATTCTTTTCCTTTCAATTCGGGTTCTGCCACCTATGATTTGAAGCATTGTCCTGTACTTCTTCATCGCTCCGTCCCTTCCTACTTTCTCTCCACGCTAACTAGAGAGCACCCTTGGGTGGAATGCCCAAAAAGACATCGGCAGACAAACTCAAGAAGATGAGGAGGGTCAATGTAGTAAGCACCGAGTGTCTGAGTGCTTTTTTGTGGCCATCAAAGTCGGCACGGACCTCCACAAGCTCGTCCAAGTGAACGTCGTTTATCATCCAGAATACAAATAGCCCCACGGCAGCAATTACCTTGAGAGCAAAGCTGGGTATCACGGCCGCAAGGAAGTAGACTGTCTTGACGGCGTAGGACACAAACAAACCGTTGTCGCCCTTGAGCTTGGAGAGGATGGTTTGGGACGTCCCAACCAATGGCTGTTGTGAGACGATGGTCAGCATGCTAGCAGGAACCCAGTACTTTGAGAAGACTATGCCCATCACAATGATTGGGAGAAGTTTGTATTTGCCCTCCGCCACCCCGAGACACCCATAGATGGGCACGACGGCCATGGACTCCACCACACACACCACAAGGAGCCAGAACGCATGGAACGACGCTGACGAATTGACAATCTCGTATACGCTGATGGACACCACGCCGGACCATGCAATCGTAAGCTGTAGCACGTAAGGGTCCCACTCGGGGAGAAAGCCTCCGTATGCGGTCGCAAGACCAAACACAACCACGAGCTGTGCCACCACCAACTTGGCCCATCTGCTCTGAAATGCTTCGTTTTCTTGAGGCAAAACCACCTCGAGTGCCTCCACAAGCGACTCCTTGAACGACGGTTGGCTCGATGCAATTGGATGGGGAACTGGAAGAGACATGGTGGAGTTAATTAAAAGTGGTAACTCAAAATCGCGGCCGCCATTTACGGATAAATACGAGTTTTTGTACAGTAAGTTAGCGACCCTGCCGGGGTAAGAACGGAAGTGTGAAAGGAGGTCCAATTTGGGAGTGGCGATGGAGGAAGCTTGCAACGAGTGATCGAGGCAATCAGTGAGGACCCTACATTCATTCAATCTTAAGACTGAACCCACCGAGTTCAAATGTTGCAACATGTAGAGTTGTGATCATACAAGAGTACTTGTGATTGTCTATTATTAATGTCTGTTATTCCATATCGTTAAAACATAGGAAGAATTTGTGATTGAGTATTCCAGCTGGAAGTACCTGCTAATTGCCATGGCCACCCACTAAGTTTGTTCTTCGTCTACTTCGATCTTTGTCTCCACCTGGCTAAGCCAACATTTTGCAACTTAAAACTTTGACTCTGGGATTGAGATGTAAATGTCAGAATGCTAGCAGGTAGGACGTTTAAACTCATAGCAAGCCGGAAGTTTACGTTCTAAGCAAGTTGCAGATTTAAACTCATGGCAATTATGGCGTTATGTTCTCCAGCAGCTCTGCGGACTACCCCAGAAAATGGTCGTTGATCACCCTCATCACAATCAAAAGAAGATTGTAGTAGGCCCAGGTGCTCTTGTATGCTTCTGCCTTGGTAGCGAACTCAAAGTTCTTCAAGTCCAAGGTGGAGAGGACGGCCAACGGGGTGTCGCGTACCGCCTGGGTATGGACACCGATGTAGACCAGGAAAGTAATGAGCCCAATCACTTCAAATGCAGCCAAGGCGAGGGGCAGCTCTTTGTATCTCAAGACAAGACACAAGTTGACCAAGACCATGAGGGCCATTCTCAACTTGACCAGGATGGTGTCAAAGGCAAACTTCAGTGTGTAGGCGGCCCTCAGGACAGCGGTGTAGATGAGGGTGGTGACGACAACGGCCGGGGCGATGACTCTGCCATCGACCCTCGAGAATGATACGCTGACAAACCACACAAACACACAGGTAAAAATGTCAGGCAAAGGCAGGCTCTTGCCCACGGTGATGGCCAAAAAGAAGCTGAAAATGGCGAGGATGTTGGAAGTGGTGGTGCTCAAGGCATTGACGTTTTGCATGCCGGGGAAGGGAAAGAAGCGGAACACTATCAACAAGAAGGAGACGGTGATGGAATGCATGATCAACTCGAAGCGGATGTGCTCGTGGGGGAGGTGGACGTTGAAGATGCGGGAGTACGTCACCAACATGCCAAACTCCAACAAACACGTCCCAATGTAGTTGATGGCAAACCGCTTGGCCTCCTCGACCACTCCGAACGTCTGGCCGGGGTTGTATCTGAAGTTGTACAACACAGCCAACATCATGCAAACGTCTCCACAAAACTTCTGCACCACTTTGTGGGAGAACTTGGTCTTGATGAACTTGGGGGTGTTGTTGTTGTTGCCGGCCGCAAACGTGGCCGTGTTCTCTTCTGGCTCGCCCATATCCGTCGTTGCTGTTGCTCTGCTGGAAAGGAGAAGATATATGGAAGATAACTTATTTTACAGACCCTGTCAAATTTTTGAATGTGCCTCACGGTCGGTTGTGAACAAAAATTTTCAGCCACCAAGTCCGCAAATGGCTTGGGAGTCGGACGGTTGGGGGTTCCGACGCCGTATTACGAACGATGGCATGCCTGTGGCGTTTGGATCGAGGTTTGCTCGAGGAAACTGGCGCCGCTGCAGGCCTGGGGCACTCCTGTTGGGCCCTCTTCTGGAGCTCAACAATCTATGCATGAGATAGCCGTGTGCAACCAACCGCAGCTGCCAACTACTCCGTCCGTCCCTCCACCATTTCAACTGCCGCCACATCTTTCAATCTGCCAACCTGCCATTCTTCCATTCTGGCTATATCCCAATCTGGTCACCAGATTGTCTACCAGCCCGACAGGCCATGCCCAACCAAAGTGGTCGCATCACCACCCGGGGATCGAATTGGTGGGAAATGGCGCCGTGCGTGCAACGTATCTAATCTCTAATCTTGAATATTGCTTACGTGGAGCCCCTATTCGGGCCGTCGTGCACTTTGGGCGTTCTACCGGTGGGCCTGCTCCACTCCTTAGTGGGCAGTGCTGCCATAGGCGATGCAAGAGACGCCCCATTCCGTAGGCACTTCTGCTACAATGAGTCGATCTGCGACACACCTGGTTTTGAACTTGTCTCGCCCAACTTCCGCTACTTCCGCAACCACCGAATCCACAGTAGGTGCACCAGATAGTGCCACGAGCCTTGTGGGAGCACTTAGTGTGTGTAGCGGTTGGTACGGTTTGTGGTTTGTGTGTGCTGATCTTGAAATGACCTGGACAGCGAGATCCACAAATTCGTTGTGTGTAGGACTTGTGATTGGGAGGTGCTCGTAATCATTGGTATTGCAAATTGCAAGAAAGTGGGAAAGTTCCTTGCATTGATTGTAGCTTTTGTATAGTAATGGTGTGTGTCGGGCACCGATAGGATGTGGAGATCTCAAGTAAGACTAAAGTAGCCTCTACTGCTTTGAGGTTTTCTTTAACATACATTGTTTGAGCATAAGAGGAAATGGTTAGCAAAGTTTTCTTATAAGTAGATGGAGGTGTGAGAAAACAGTGGGACCTATCCCACGAGTTCATGTATTCAATTACACAGGTTTTTGCACATCTAGCATGAACCGTTTCGCTTCTGAGTTCTTCGTCGCTGATGTGTTCTATTTTCTGCATTTTGCAGGCCGGATTTATAATTGCAGCGCACCTTGCATAACGTCTTCCAGCAACTCTTGGCAAGACAAACGGGCATGTGGGCCCAAAAGCGGTTCACTTAGGCCTGGCTTGTCATTCTATGGTAGTTGCTTGTGAGAAGTTAGTATCCAAACAAAGTAAACGATTATCAATTTAAAGAGTATCTGAACAAGTATAAACTTCTTTTATTCTATTGAATACGGAGGCCGTAGATACACAAATAGAGAGGAGGATTTAGAACAGCTTGTGTCCAACATAAGTAGGCTACATTGAAGTTATTAGTGGATCTCTTGTTGTACTGAAAATCTTGTTATTGAATGTCGTAACGCTCGTGGTATATATTTGCAGCCAAGCTTTTGCAACCAGTTGTGCATGGAAGAAAGCAATAAGGATGGCAGTTAAGGGTGCAGCTTACCTATGGGAGAAGCTTGGTGGCCTCATCACTTCTTTCTTGGAGTAGAGTGTAGTTGGATTCTCGTTTTGAACACTTGAGGTTTCCGAAAGGTATGCCCAGTCAACCTAGAGTACCAGTAACCCACCCAGAGACCCACACAAATTTTGAAACTTCTGGCCAAACAATTTCAATGGCCCATTACGACATTTGTCAACCCAAATCCTCCTACTTTATTAACCAAATCTCCTCTTTATCTACCCAAATCCTCATCCTTTATTCTCCCACACCCACTTCCTTCCTCTTCCTTTGACTCACCTCACACAGCAAGCCTGGACCTCTCGTACTTCCAATAGTTTTGTCTTATCATGTCATACTTACCCCCAAGCAAGTCAAAAACCTCTGCAGCCTTGTTTTTCTCTCCCTCAAGAGCATATATCCTTGCAAGCCATTCCAATGCAAACGTGCTTCTGACCTCACCCCCTGTGAAGGTCTGACAGAACTCCTTTAGGTCAACAACTGACTTCCCGTTCTTCTTGTAAATTCCAATCAAATAGTTCCAGGAAGACGGATTTTGTGGGGACTTCTCTATGAGAGCCTTGGTGTAGTCTATTTCGCTGGCGATCAAGTCGTCGTTGACGTAGGCTGCGTCACCAAACTTGACAAAAAAGCGGTGGGCCCACGCCGAGTTGTTCCTGAGGTCGAGGAGAATGCATGTGTCGATGAAGTCCACCTCCTTGGGGTCGTTGAACAAGCGGAACTCGGACACCAACCACTTGCGGTACGACCACACATGGTGGTTCTTGACATCCGAGTCGAGCATGGCGTTGATGATCGGGTACTCTCTGTGCGGGTCAAACTCCTGTGTTTCTCTGATCTTGTTGATAATCAACTGTCTGTAGTTCCATATCTGGTAGTTCTTTTCGTTGTCCAAGGCTACCTGTTCACACCAGTCCAACTCCGCATAGAGGTCGCTCTTCAAGTTGACCAAGATATCGTAACGGTACATCCAGATGGTGTAGTGGGATGCCAACAACTCAATCCCGTGCTGGGTCAACCTCAAGGCTCTTTCTGAGTACTCCTGGCTGTGCATCAAGGCTAGCAAGATCCCCATCACCTGCTTGAACTCGTCGTCATATAAGATCTGGCAGAGCTGAGGCTCTTCCTCGTTGATGGGCAAGGGTGTCACGTCGTTGTACTCGTCTAAACTCATGTCTGTTGTGGTGAATGGGTCTCGTGCTGCCGCTGTATTTATAAGTTTGTGTGGTCAGACGGGACTTACAATTTCCCCTTTTCGGCGACTACAAAGTGATTTTTTATCCCACGCTTATGAGAAGGCACCAAGTGGGAGAGTTAAAGGACACGGAGATCGTTGTGCTAGCGGTAGTAACAGGAGGATTGATCTATTTGTTTTTACAGTACTTTGCATTCAAATCGCCGGTTCCACTATTGACGTCTATATTTATTGGCAGCAACATGTTGTCCCATACCCGAGTTTTCCAGTCCGGCGTTCCTCAAATCAGGAGGAAGATCCAGTCGTGGAACAGAAACTATGCCGCCACCACAGGCGAGCGGTTCTCGAAGTTGGCCGAAGCGTCCCAGATGGAGTTGTTGTCTGCAATTCTGTCACTTCAGGCGTACTCGACCGAGTCCAAAAAGTTGAACGACCGCAGGCGCCGTCTCTTCAAGCAGTTGAGCTGGAGGCAGCAGAAGGTGTGTGAGGACGTGGGCTACTTGAACAAGCTCAAGAAGGCCGACACCTTGATCCACGCCAACCAGAAGTTCTTGGAAGCGATTGCCTCCAACGCCATTGTCGACTACGGGGTCACCTACCAAGATTTCCGCCGCATGGCGGGCTCCGGCAACAACACATCGAGTTCCAACTACAGGGTGATCGAGGCAATGAGCCACTTTGTGCGGGACTGGTCCGCCAGTGGCGCTGCAGAGAGAGCCCCCATGCTTGGCTACATCACTGAGCAGTTGGACCGTCTCGTGCCCGAGACCCAGCGGGCCAAAACCGCCGTCATTGTGCCTGGCTCCGGGGTCGGCCGTATTGCCCACGAAATTGCCTTGTTGGAGCCACGTTTTGCTGCTGTTCACGCCGTCGAGTTCAGCGGCTTGATGCACTCGGCCCATAGCTACATGTATGCCGCCCAGGAGCCATCCAAGTTGTACCCCGCCGTCCACTCGTGCTCCAACTTTACGGTGACGGAGTCCCAGTTTAGGCACATGCTGGTGGATCCGGTTGCCAAACCCGACTCCTTGGAGCTCCACTTGCAGGACTTCACCGAGTTTGCCCCTGATATGGAAGGTATCGAGAACGTTGTTGTTGTGAGTGCCTTTTTCATCGATACGGCCGAGAACTTGATGAACTATTTCGACGCCATTCAATCTTTGACTGCCCCAAAAAAGTCCAACAACATCAGAAACGGGTACTGGATCAACATCGGACCCTTAAAGTACGGTTCCGCTGCCCAGGTCGAGTTGAGTGGCGAGGAGATCAGAGAGATCCGCAAGAAGATGGGCTGGATCGACGTTAACGCCGTCAACTCGTTGGACAAGAAGGAGTTTGGCGAAAACGGTTTGGTTGGCTACGTCACCGACAGGGAAAGCATGTGGCAAGGTTTCTACGGCTTGACCATGTGGCTGTCCAAGAGAAAGGAGAACTCGACAAAGTAAGACAATTCTGTCGGAGCTTTCTGGTTTACCGGTGGCGATGCCACTGGCCATACCTTCACCCTCATCGTCACTCTTAGACAATAACTGCTGCTCAGTACATTCCAGCATCTCTTGTATATATTCTAATTGTACTATAATATGCTTATTTACACAACACTACCTCGACTCGATCACTTTGAAATCTCAGAGCCCTTGTTTATTTGAACCTTTTTGTCTTGACCACCACTGACAATGCCAATGTCCTTGTCCCAGGTGAGGGCAAACACCTTGTCTTGGCCCTTGGTGGCTTCTTCTCTGGCGATGGTGTATAAGGACTTGTCTGCTCTGACGTCCCACACCTTGACGGTTCCGTCGTGGGAGGCGGAAGCAAACATGTTGTCGTTGTTTGGAGAGGCGGCAAGCGACACGACAAAGTTGGAGTGGCCAACCAACTTGGCGCTGTTAGTCTGGTCTGTGGTCTGGGAGGTGATTCTTGGATCGTGCACGTTGATGTGACGGGCAGAGGAGCCCGAGATCAACAAGTTTTTGCTGGGCAACTGCAAGAGCGACAACAACGAGTAGCCGGTGGATCTGGTATCTATGCATCTGCTGGTAACCAAGTCCCAGGTCTTAATCGAGTGGTCCTGGGAGACTGAGTATGCAACGGAGTTGTCGTGGGCATCGAAAATGACGTCTTCGACAGGCTGGGTGTGGGACTCCAAAAGCGAGAGCGGAGAACGGCGTCTTGTGTTGGAGTCTTGCAAGGCCATCTTTCTTCTCTTTTTCAGTGCCGACGAGATGGTGTTGGCGTCCACGTCGAACGCTTCAACGGCCGTCATGTCCTTGTAGTTGGTGGACCAGAAACCAATGACATTGTCGTACCCTGCGGACAAGATACGTTGCGATGCCAAGTTCACGTCCAAAGCAACAACAGGAGCCTTGTGGCCCTCCAAGATGGCCAACGTTTTCCCGTCCTCGGCTTCTTCGTCCTCCTCAGTGAGCCCTTCAAAGGATGTCTTCCATAATCTAACTTGTCTATCGTTACCAGCAGAAACTATTCTGGTTGGGGAGATCCATTGGACGGCCTTGACAGACCCAGAGTGTCCAACAAACTGCTTTTCAACGGCACCAGACATGTTGTATGTTCTGACCACACCGTCATATGATCCGGCCAAAATCTTTGGCTGTTGCACAGACAATCCGTTGTAGGATTGCAGAGGGTTGATGGAGTCCAAAGATGATATCCAGTCATCGTTGTTGAAAGAAGCCAAGAAGGATGGAGGCAAAACAGCCCTGGTGTACTCCAACTTCAAAGATGCTTCGTTGGACAAACCATTCTTGGTCAAGTAGTCCTCAACAGACGTTCTCAAAAGAACCCCATCGATCAAAAAGTCAAATGGAATGGCGCCTCTCTCTTCTTCGCTATCCTTGTTTAAGAGCTGGTTCACCAAGTCTGACAAACCATATCTTTTAAGCGACACTGGCACATAAAGTGGAGCATCCGAGATATGTAAATCTTCGTCTTCTTCCTTCGTGAAGAAGGAGATCTTCACTTGTGTCTTGTCTGACATGATGAGGTTGAAATATAAACGCTTTGAAAAAATGTCATCTCATCATATAATCGGTCACATGTTGGAGCACGTGATGTGATGGTTTGGCTTACACCGCTAGCGCCCTGCAGCACATTACTATTTGTTTGAAACACCGTCATACCGTCTCCTATTGTAGAGGGAATTGACTCAGTGTTTGTTTAGGGGGATAATACTTTACAAAATTGTCAGTTTTGGGGCAGCCAAAGTATTCTTCTTAACTTATATACTTTGAAGCGCTAATACATCTTATGAATCCGCATGTCTCCCAAGTTCTTGTGTCGCCTGTCGTTCATCCAGAACTTGGACATGTTTTCAGCAGTTTTAGTTTCCCAGTATCTGTATAACCCACCAATGGTCAACGCAAACCTCGAGAGTCTTGACTTCTTGATTGTGGTAACCGAGCTGGGAAGTGCTGCGTCCAGAGCTTGTACACGTGAGGTGCTTCTTACTCCTAGCAACAGATACAACAGTCTCTTAAGTTTCTTCCATCTTCGTCTGCTGGTACGTCGAGGTGGTGGGACTGATCTCATAGCGCTAAAGTTGATGATTATCTCACTTTGTATTAAGTTGTTTTTGAAGATTTTCGCAGCCAGTTTACAAAAAGTGAAAATTGTTTGCGACTACAGGCAATATTTGTGTACACAGAGTATTCAGCATTCGTTGCCACCACAACTTCATGATATTTCGTGCAATACCACAGAAATTCCTTTCTAGAAACAGCTACAACGAGAGTATCCTGATTTAATTGTGTAAAATCTATTGTTATCTATAAAATATTATCCGTCTATAAAATCTTTAATCCATATTTGTTAATCTTTTTGATGTGGGACACCTGTTGTCTTTCTCCAAGGAATTGTGTAAGTAGTGGTTCCAGTTCCTGTCCAAAACTTGGTGACTGTCACAAGAACAAACTTGGGATGTTTAGTTGTGGTAGGAGAAGCAGTAGTGACCTGCAGTCCCGTTTCAGTGGTGTCCAGGGCAGTAGATTGCGTAGCAGTAGGGCTAGGCTGGTCCGTCGTACTGGTTGCTTGAATAGAGGAGCTGGCAGGGTCATTGGTGCTAACTGGAGCGACAGCAGGGTTTGGAGTGTTGGTAGCTGCTTGGGTGAAAGACAGCTCGGAGGTGGTTTGGGTTGGAGTAGCCACTTCAGTAGAAGTAGCAGCTGGGTCAGTCAGCTCGCTAGAGCCTTCAGTGGAAGTAGAAGCTTGACCTGAAGTAGATTCTGAAGTGAAAGTCAGCTCAGAAGTATTTTGCGTGGAGGTGATGACTTGGGTAGACAGCTCGATGGTGTTTTGTGTGGTTGTTGCAACTTCAGAAGAGGATGCATATTCAGAAGAGGATGCAGCTTCAGAAGAAGATGCAGCTTCAGTAGTGGTAGCAGCTTCAGTAGAAGAGGCAACTTCAGTAGAAGAGGCAACCTCAGAAGAAGAGGCAACCTCAGAAGAAGACGCAACCTCAGAAGAAGACGCAACCTCAGAAGATGAGGTAACTTCAGTAGAAGAGGCAACCTCAGAAGATAAGGCAACTTCAGTAGAAGAGACAACTTCAGAAAAGGATGCAGCTTCAGTAGTGGTAGCAGCTTCAGTAGTGGTAGCAGCTTCAGTAGAAGAGACAACTTCAGAAGAAGAGGCCACCTCAGAAGAAGAGGCAACTTCAGTAGAAGAGACAACTTCAGTAGAAGAGACAACTTTAGAAGAAGATGCAGCTTCAGCAGAAGAGGCATACGTAGAAGAGGCAGCAGAAGTTACAACTGACGTAGTCAGCTCAGCTGTGTGTTGAGTGGAGGCGGCAGCTTGAGTAGTCAGATCATTTGTACCTTCAGTGGAGAGAGCATCTTGTGTGGATGTAGTAGCTGCAGCAGACGTCATGTTGAAAGTGCTTGAGGTGGCGGCACTAAAACTAGAGCCAAAGGCCAGGGAAGTCACAACGGAACTGCTGCTGGAAACACGTACTGGGGTCAAAACCTCAACTACCGACGATAATGAGTTTAAAAAGGTGGTAGTGTAGGAGCCGGTCCAGCTTGTGGTGATGGTTGCAAATGGCACCTCAAGAATCTTGGTGGCAGTTTCTCCTGGAGATGCACTAATAACCGAAGTAGCGGTGGACAAACCAGTCCAAAGGGTAGTGACAGTCTGGGTTGGAACCGGAACTTCAACCAACACCTCAACATATTGCAGAGTTCCAGATTGAAAAGTGGATGTGCTCTTGGCTGTCATCAGGTTTGTCCAAGTTGATGTGATAAGTGTCGTGTGGAATGGAACCTTAATTATCTGTGTAGCAGTGTTTCCTGGAGTAGCAGAAATAACAGTGGTAACAGTCTTGGTGCCAGTCCATTGACTAGTGACAGTGTGAGTTGGAACTGGAGCATCAACAAATACTTCAACGTATTCCAGAGTTCCAGATTGGACAGTAGTGGTGCTCTTGACCGTTTTCAGGCTAGTCCAAGTAGACGTCAAGAACTTGGTATGCAAAGGTACCTTGATCACTTTTGTAGCAGTGTTTCCTGGGGTAGCAGATATAACAGTGGTGACAGTCTTGGTACCAGTCCACTGGCTAGTGACGGTGTGAGTTGGAACTGGAGCATCAACAAACACCTCAACGTATTCCAGAGTCCCAGCTTGAATAGTCGATGTGCTCTTGACCGTTTTCAGGTTAGTCCAAGTGGATGTGACAAAGGTAGTGTGCAATGGGACCTTGATCACCTTTGTAGCAGTGTTGCCTGGGGTGGCAGATATAACAGTGGTGACAGTCTTAGTGCCAGTCCATTGACTAGTGACGGTGTGAGTTGGAACTGGAGCATCGACAAACACCTCAACGTATTCCAGAGTCCCAGCTTGAATAGTCGATGTGCTCTTGACCGTTTTCAGGTTAGTCCAAGTAGATGTGACAAAGGTAGTGTGCATTGGAATCTCAATCACCTTAGTAGCGGTTTCCCCTGGAGCAGCAGAGACAATAGAGGTGGCAGTCTTGGTACCAGTCCAGTAGGCAGTAGCAGTGGTAGTTGGTACAGGGACTTCGACAACCTCAGTTGCAACACCGTCAGTACCAAACACAGTGTTAATAGCTTTAGTTGAACCAGTCCAAGTTCCAGTGGTTGTGCTGGTCAAGTATGGGATCTCGACCACCTGAGTGGCTGTACCACCAACATCAGCAGAAACAACCACTGAGGTGGTAAATGAACCAGTCCATGCAGTAGTGATGGTAGTGGTTGGAATTGGAAGTTGAACCAAGATGGTCTCTGTGTGACCGGCGGCAGAAGGGGTAGGCAAAGTTGTCACCACCGTTTCTTGACCAGTCCAAGTAGTGGTGACAATTGCAATTTCATTTCCAGCACCAGAGCCCCCGGTAGGAGCAGTGTAAGAGCCCCAGTTGATGGAAGTTCCGGAATCAGCTGCAAAGAATCTCCCTTGACAGTGGTACTCGTTGGTGTAAATCACACCTAGCTCACCGCCAGTGGGGGTTATCAAACCGTCAATAAAAGGACGGAAACCAGCGGGAATGTTGGAAAAGGCTATGGTAAGACCAGAAGAATCACAAGTACTACTATAAGTGAAGTTAGTAGCGTTCATAGGGTACATCCAGGCGTTGAAAGAATCTGAGAGCATAGCGTGATATGACGAACAGTCAAATGAGGCACCTGAAAAGGTGAAGCCCAAAGTACCGGCCATGTACCCGCTTGGACAGTTTCCTGCTAAAAGATAACTTTGATCTTGGTTGAGGGAAGGGATGGACCTCATGTTGTAGACAATGCTATCAGAGTCAGTCAGGGTTCCACCTTCAAAGCTGGTGGTGGTAGTGAGCTCATTATCACCGTCCATGAAGGTGATTGTGTTTTCACCGTCAGTGAAGCAAGTTGCGTCTTGCAAGTCAGTGGCCAAACCGGACCCACCAGAGTTAAAGGTAAAGTCGAAGACCATGCTCCCGGCCACGTTGGTGCTCTTGGTGACTAACAGGGAAGCAGTACATTGAATACTTGACCCAGCCGTGAAAATTTCACCGGAAACAAGGTTACAAGTAGCGTAGACTTTGTCATTGACCAGCAAGTTCAAGGTTGAAGAGGCTGAGGTAAACTTGAACCCACAATCAATATTAAGAATGAAGGTGTCCCCAGCCTTTGCAATACCATTTGAAATTTTCCATCCAACAGTAGCTACCCAACTTGGGTCTGATGGTGCTGGAGAAATGGGATAATTTGCAGCTGCAGAGTACTCCAAGGACTTGATAGAGGTGAAAACCCCAGACACTTGGGACCCTTTCACCAAGGTCAAGAACAATGCAACAAAAGCAAGGTTAAGGAAATTCATGACTAGAGAAGGCTACATATCTAGAACCCTAGGATTTGGCAGCTCTATATATACTGCTGTGCAAAGGGTTGTAAAATTTTGAACAGGCCACAATAACTAAGCGCACATCAAAAAAAGAAATTCATCATGCATAGACAGTCTGGAAGCTGCTCAGGAAGCTCACGCAGCGAACGAAACGACAGGGGGCGGGATACCTCGACGGAATTGGACCAGCTCCACTGTGTTTTTTGGTTTGGTTCGTGTGTGGGAGTTGGGTTGCAAACAGGCACCCCCTGTTCACACCCCACCTTTTAATGGCTGCGAAAATTAGTTTCGGCAAAGAACCTTCGACTCGAAACCATCGAATCTTACTTTTAGTAATTACAAATGCATGCTTGGGTTTGTGACATTAAGCTAAAGAGTTCCTTTTATCGTTCGTAAAAGTGACTTTTTATTAGTACAATAACTGTTTGTTTGTGTATGCAAGCGCTGCAGAAGTAGTATCGTAAACTTCTATTGAGATAGCACGAGTTGCTTTGGGATCCTGTCAACGTCACGCCCGGATACAGCCGTAGGATTGCCTACTCAGTAGTAGAACTAACCCTGACACATCTTTGGTAAAGTCCCAATCAAGCAACAAGGACATCTAGCTATCTGTTATCATGCAGAAAAGGCCTCACTAAAAATGCCGTTGACCCACGCGATACAGCATTGGGCACAAACGACCCCACTGATAAAATCTAATATTTTTAAACAAACTCGCCGGAATTTTTACCGTAGAGACAAGGAAATGTGGTATCTAAAGTATTTCGCCTGCTTGTACAGCTTCCTTTTGTTGAGAAGGAACAAGAAATGTGGAAATGCTTGCAAGATTGTTGACGCCCTAGACAAACGTCAATGTCCTGTCAAAAGGTTTTAGCCACAGGACTGTAAAGACCCCATACAATTGGCTACGTCAGCATGACGATGAACTTTAGCAGATGACGCCCACTTTCTGCCTGGCTCCTAAACTTTGATACGAAAGAAGGAACAAACGCCATGGGCCGACCCCACCGCAGGGACAAAATAAATCTGAGTAAGCCCCATATGACCAGCTAGCAGGGGGAATGCTGGCGGCAATTGACGCCGCAAACCGTTGGTTCAGGTCACACCACACAAAGTATTTTTGATTTGAGGCACAGGAAGTCTGGTTAAACTTGCCATGCTTCCCCAACTTTTTGGCTCTGTGTACCACGCTTCCAGAAATGTTGTACAAGAGGGTTCAGAAGACTGGGAGAACGCTATGGTCACTACTTTTTGTTGGATGTCCCGCAAATGCAGCAATTATCTCTTGTACACTCTTCTCTTGTCACTCGACTTTTGTACCCTCATCGCATGCCCACACTTTTGAAAGCATCTGCACATTAAGATTCCCTCGTAATTTGACCACAAGCGAACCAAATCATGAGCAACATAAAACGAGATGTCGTGATACACACATCATCAAGGAGTTCTCACAAAGGGGACAGCCTCCTTCACACTCGTTAAAAATTTCTTTGGAAGGTACAAACGGCTTCTTGTCTTGCTGTGGTGGTGCCAACCATGGCACAAAATCTGGAAGTTTAGATTTGCAAGGCTTAGAACAATCGGCTCTCATTTACTCCAGCAGTCGTCACTGCATGGAAGATCCTGCGTGGGAAATCTAAACTCCGGGGAGCAGATGAGCAAATTTACGACGCTGTCAATGTTTTCCGAGACCTGACCTTGGTTGGGAGGGCTTCACCTCGTATAACGATTCTTTTGGTGAACATTGGGTCTCCAGAGAAACGTCAAAAGTACTGTGACATCAGAGCGGCCACAATCGAAGAGCCACAATGTTCCAAGAAAGCCGCTGAGAGTGCAAAGTAGATTCACCCGAGAGATGGGGCTTGGTGGTGATTGTGATCCGGTGGAAATGTGAGTAGATACGCAAATGGCAAATGTGTTATTTCCGACTGTCTCCAGGTTCTTAACAAAAGAGCATGCGGTGACAACATTGCTCCGTTGGCAAATAAACAATTTAGCAGCCTGTAATATCGATTAGCTAATAATGGCGGCCTGGTGACGCGACAATGATATGGCCTGCAGTTGCAATTAGTCAGTGTTATGGCCTACAATAGAGAGTAATGCTAGTTGCAGTTGCTTTGATTTGCACTATGAGCGCCATACAGCACACGGGCACACTGCCCAAAGGAACCAGCAACTCCAGGCATGTGGCCCAATCTCCAAGCCCACAGCTATCTTGCAGTCTGTGAGCCGTCCATGCAAGGTTTAGAGATTTTTAGTAACACGGGCTAGCGGAAGGGCCCAACCCGTGGGCTGCAGATATCATAAAGTCGAGGACCAACACAAAACGACACAGCCGGTACTAACGCATACTGGTCGAGCAGTTTTGTCGGGCATAAAGCTCTATGTCTTTGCGGTTGGGCACAATAATGTGCTCTTTCAGTCGGCCGTGTCGGCCATGTCGGCCAAGAAATCACAGATATTGCCGCTTGATAGGACAGCAAAATACGAGAAGCGGCATGTTGGGTCCCAACAGACCTGATCTGCCTGTCTTTTCGAATTCTGCAATAATTCAAATTCACACATTTCAATGATTTGTAATTGCAGGGAAGTTCGAGAAGCATCTTCTGGCTGGGTTGAAAGATAATAAGGAGGGTGGCCTGCGTTGAAAAGAAATGGAATAGCATAAACTCGACGAGAGTTACACCAACGTCATGGCTCCCCATAGGAAACCCAACGGTTCTGCTGCGTACTTGTTGTGTGCCCAGACCTTTAGGCTAGAATATGGCAGAGGCAAGGCTGCAAACAGTACGATCAAGAGAGATGTTTGGGTGCACATTCTCGAATCTTAACAAGTTACCAGACATTCCAAGGATTAGGCATTACGAGACTGCTTCTGGAAGTACTACAAGAAAGTCAGTATCCTACTGACCAAAGTGCCGACGTTGTTGGTTGTCGGGGCCATCGCACGTCAAGGCCTGAAAAAGAAATGGTAGTGACGAGATGCACAAAGAGCAGCAACAGGTTGCAAAAAAGAGGGCCGACAATGAGTTTCCTAGCTCAGAGTGAAGCTCAGAAAAGACTGATGTATTTCCAAAGTGATATTTAACATTTCTTGATGTGGACTTCATAGCCTCTCGTTGAGTGTTTTGACCGCACGCACTGTCAAGCACTCTCAACGCTGAGCTCAAGACCAATAAACATTGGACACCCAGCCTTTGGCCATTGCCCTTCAATTTCCCAGTCAATCTCTCCACTTAGATCCCAAACACCCAGCCACACCCAGCTCAACAACCAAACACTCCAAACAGAATTGGCAGCTCAAGATCTGCTTGTTATTTGCAGCCCATCACAGTTGACTCGGACGCTTTTGTGTGGGTGTCTACACCAGGAAGCCCCGATCGCTGTTTCCCAGCGTAAAAGACAACACAACCCCCCACCCCCCACAAAGACAGACGCGACTAGCTAATCACAACCCCAGATACCCTTACCACGGAACAACCGCGTTGGTGGACACGATTGCTGGAGAAGATAAGGTTGCCGGAAGGCCCGCGGAGATTTGGTGCAATAGAAACGGGCCCGACTGAGTCAGAAAGCGGGGCCACGTGACATGCCCAGGAGCATCGCATCTCCAAATTTTTTCATGAGCAGACACCATATAAGAAGGCGGAATTCCCAAACGTTTTCAATTTTCCTTCTTTGGTCAACCGATCCCACATACTAATTTAAACATGTCTGAAGTTCCTGTTGAAGTCTCCAATTCCTTCGACACCATCTTGGTGTTGGACTTTGGCTCGCAATACTCCCACTTGATCACTCGTCGTTTGAGAGAGTTCAATGTTTACGCCGAGATGTTGCCATGCACCCAGAAGATCTCTGAGTTGAACTGGAAGCCAACTGGTGTCATTTTGTCCGGTGGTCCATACTCTGTGTACGCTGAGGATGCCCCACACGTTGACCACGACATCTTCAAGTTGAACGTCCCAATCTTGGGTATCTGTTACGGTATGCAAGAGTTGGCCTGGATCAACGGTAAGGGTGTCGCTCGTGGTGACAAGAGAGAATACGGTCAAGCCACCTTGAACATCCAAGACAAGACCTGTGCCTTGTTCCACGATGTTGCCGACTCCCAAGTCTGGATGTCCCACGGTGACAAGTTGCACGACTTGCCAACTGGGTTCAAGATTGTCGCCACCTCCGACAACTCTCCATACGCTGCTATTGCCCACGAGTCCGACAAGATCTACGGGATCCAATTCCACCCAGAAGTCACCCACTCCTTGCAAGGTAAGACCATCTTGAAGAACTTTGCTGTCGACATTTGTGGTGCCAAGACCAACTGGTCCATGGAAAACTTTGTTGACACTGAGATTGCCAGAATCCGTCAATTGGTTGGTCCTACCGCCGAGGTCATTGGTGCTGTTTCCGGTGGTGTCGACTCCACCGTTGGTGCCAAGATCATGAAGGAAGCCATTGGCGACCGTTTCCACGCCATTTACGTTGACAACGGTGTCATGAGAAAGAACGAAACCGAAACCGTCTACAAGACCTTGACCGAAGGTTTGGGTATCAACTTGACTGTTGTCGACGCCAGCGACTTGTTCTTGGGCAGATTGAAGGGTGTCACAGACCCAGAAAAGAAGAGAAAGATCATTGGTAACACCTTCATCCACGTTTTCGAGGAAGAAGCCGCTAAGATCAAGCCTGCTTCCGGCCAAGAAATCGAGTACTTGTTGCAAGGTACCTTGTACCCAGATGTCATTGAGTCCATCTCCTTCAAGGGTCCTTCTGCCACCATCAAGACCCACCACAACGTCGGTGGTTTGTTGGAAAACATGAAGTTGAAGTTGATTGAGCCATTGAGAGAGTTGTTCAAGGACGAAGTCCGTCACTTGGGTGAATTGCTCGGTGTTCCTCACGACTTGGTCTGGAGACACCCATTCCCAGGTCCAGGTTTGGCCATCAGAGTCCTCGGTGAAGTCACCAAGGAACAGGTCAAAATCGCTCGTGAGGCCGACGCCATCTTCATTGAAGAAATCAAGGCTGCTGGCTTGTATAGACAAATCTCCCAAGCCTTCGCTGCCTTGTTGCCTGTCAAGTCTGTTGGTGTCATGGGTGACCAAAGAACTTACGAGCAAGTCATTGCATTGAGAGCCATTGAAACCCAAGATTTCATGACTGCCGACTGGTTTGTTTTCGAAGCCGCTTTCTTGAAGAAGGTTGCTTCTAGAATTGTCAACGAAGTTGATGGTGTTGCCCGTGTTACCTACGATATCACTTCCAAGCCACCAGCTACTGTTGAATGGGAATAGATGTATAATTATAAAATAGATGAATATGAGTAATGTTTCGTAAAGTGGGAAAAGGAGCGGTAATGTGATTAACTTTTACATCATAGGAATGAGTATAAAGGTTTGTCTTCACCCTTGTCAACCAAAGTTGGTTTGACATGCTCCACGCCCAATTGGATCCGCCCAATTGGATCTGGCTGCAAATTTGCAGCATAATGCCGGAGGTGCGTCGGGAATTAGGTCTACGTGCTCTGCATAAAGCTTCTGAGTCTTAAGGTTTCGGAATTGACCTCTCAGTTGGTGGAGTTTACCTGGTTTTCAACTCAGAGTCCGACATTGAAACTATCGCCTGGAGTTTCATTATATGGAGAGCACTCAACGGGCAGGTAAATAACCAAATTAACCAACAATTGGCAAACAAAGACCAATTCTCTGGAAATGTCCATCTCATTAAGGAATTATCTATGAGAAAACAGTGCCTTTGTGCTGGCTGTCCTACCCTATCTCTATAGTCCAATGTCACACCTAACACACCTGTGATCCTAATATAATTCGTAACGTGCATTCCGCTGTTATTCTCTTTTGTTTCCCTCTTAGTTCCCGCTGATTCAAGAATCCTCCTGTTGTCACCTTGCTTGCCTCAACACTGTAGCTACTAATATCCCCCCATCGTGAGAGAGACTCATCAAGAACTCCTCTCCGTCAACTTCCTCCAGATACAAGTCACTTCGTACAAAAGGCTTTTCCCTCGAGTTGTAGTATCTATACCAGTCCTTGAACTGGAATTTCTTCTGTTGGTCCAGGTCCAATGTCTTGTAGACGGCCTCCTTGACAGCCCAGCTGCCCGCCAAGATTCGGGTACGGCCATCGATGTCTGTGCACTCTGCAAACCGGGGCAACTCCCTGACTGGGTGAAGTATTCGCTGGCTTAGCTTGGTAACATACTGCTCACTTCTAGTCTTCAAGATAGTCTGAAACCGGGCGGTCTTCACTATGTCGACGCCGATGGCTAGGATGCTCATGAATAAAGGCCCGCTAAAAGTTTGGAGTGGGGACGATTTTTTTTGCCAAAGCGGCGCGGTGCCGGAATTGTTTGATCTTCACCAACTACTTTCTTGTGAGTCACCAAACAGCAATGGCCTCATCCATCCCCGGCACTGTTCCACTTCCACTGTCCAGATACGACTTGTCCAGCTACTGGGGCCGTGTCAAGCACTGCGCCGAGATCTCGGACCCAACCATGTTGCTCAACACCACGGCCGACATTGAAAAGTCCAAGCGCCTAATCTGGGACTACCGCAATGGAGTGATTCCCCAGATGACTCCTGAACTTTGGAGGGCAAAGAAGGTTTTGGACTCCACCTTGCACCCGGACAACGGGGAAACTGTGTTTTTGCCGTTCAGAATGTCGCTGTGTGTGCTCTCCAACTTGGTGGTCACCGCTGGGATGCTTACCCCAAATTTGGGCACGGCCGGGACCTTGTTCTGGCAGGTGGCCAACCAGTCGTTGAACGTGGCCATCAACACGGCCAACGCCAACAAGTCACACCCGCTTACCACCACCCAGATTATCACCAACTACTCGATGGCTGTCACCGCCAGTTGTTCGGTTGCCTTGGGTCTCAACGCCATCGTGCCAAGGTTGAAGAACGTCAATGCCAACACCAAGATGATCTTGGGCCGTTTGGTTCCATTTGCCGCCGTGGTGTCTGCGGGCATTGTCAATGTCTTTTTGATGAGAAGCGAGGAGATCAAGAAGGGTATCCATGTGTTCGACAAGGACGGCGAAGAGGTGGGTACTTCCAAGACCGCTGCTCTCTACGCTGTTGGAGAAACCGCCGCTAGTAGAGTCATCAATGCTACTCCTATCATGGTGGTTCCTCCCTTGATCTTGGTGAGATTGCAAAAGACCCGTTTCCTCAAGGGTAAGCCCAAGGCTGTTGAGATCTTGACCAACATTGGTTTGATCTTTGCCACCTCCTTGGTGGCTCTTCCTTTTGCCTTGGCCGTCTTCCCACAAAGACGAGAATTAGACGTGAAGAAGTTGGAGGAAAAGTTCCACAACTTGAAGGACAAGAACGGTAATGAAATCAAGACCTTAGAGTTTAATAGAGGTATTTAGTTGTATATATTGTGGTAGGAGCCTAATGTACTGAACGTTTAGGTTGAAGAGTATGTGTGGTAGGAGGATAATCTACTGAAAGTTTGTCGACTATATTGTAGTAGAGTATGTGTGATGTGAGGCTCAAGTACTGAATCGACTTGAGTAAGAGTTTAAGTTAGAATGAAAGAGTAAGCCGAACTTCTTGAAGAACCTGATGTTGATTTCACAAAAAGTACTTATCTTTTGATGATTTTGCCAAACGTACTGAATGCAATGCTTGAGCCTTTTAAGGAAAACAGTATTTGATATTCGTGAGGTAGGATGCGCCTATTTTTGAATTAATAGGCATGCTTAAGCCAGATTAGTGTTTGCGTGATAGCTTATCTTACTGAATAGACATCGCTTACACAGTTAGTGTTAAAAGTATTTACTATTTGTGTATTATGATAAGATGTGTCTGAGACATTGAGTGACGCTGTATACGTTTGTCGTGCTAATGTTGTGGTAGCCAGTCAGCACCAAGGTTGACTCGAGCAGTCTTTTCCCTACCAAAACTTCCATCCAGTCAAGTTGTCAACCCCCAAAGCCTTTTCGATTTCTTCTCTATCCTTGTACGCCATGAACTGCACTGGGTTGAAGATTTCTGGGTTGGATTCAGACAACTTGATCAACCCCACACCCTTCCCACCCAAGGAAGTCTCAAAGGTTTCAAAGCCAGCATCATTGTATTCTTTTATAGCCATTTGAAGCTGCTCTTCATCGACGTCGTCGTCTATCAAGGTGATGGCACACCCACCACCACCGGCACCGGTCAACTTAGTAGACCCGATCTTGTGGGTATCGCCCAAGATCTTGATCTTCTCGAGAGAGGGATGCAGCACACCGAGGGCCACAAGAAGCCCGTGGTTTATGTTTATCAACTCTCTCAACTTCACCTTTTCCAACTGGCCAAAGGTTGGTCTGACCATGAGCTGGTATGCGTCGGAGGCTAAGTGGCCCATGGCTTCCAAGATCGACTCGACTGTCTTTGGGTACGTCATGTTGACTTTGGCAACACCTCCGACCAAGTCGGCAGTGCTTCTAGGCACCTTGGTGTTGGTCAAAAGCAATCTGATGGGTGGAAAGTTTCTCATGACGGTCTTGACGGACGGCGATGCAGGGTTGGTGACTCTCTGGTACAAGACGGCCCCTCCGTTGGTAGCAACGGCATTGTCGATTCCACTGGGGTTCCCGTGGAAGCACTTTTCGCCCATCAAGGACCAGTCGTCAATGAACTCGGCTTCCTTACGAGCCTGGTTGCCAAACTTTTGGTGGTACAAGACGTTGGGGTCCTGGATGTGTCCGCCGAGATGAGACAAGGCGGCAGCCAAACACACGGCCGTAGAAGCAGAAGAACCCAAGCCAGCACCAATTGGCAAGGTTGACCGAATGCAGAACTTCATGCCCGGAGTGTTTCTGTGGCACAAGTGGGTGTAAAGGTATAGGAAGCAGTTGCATGCTATGAAGTGGATGGTTTCGTCCAAGTCGCTCAAGACGGAGCTCAAGATACCCTCGATTTCCGGAACCAACTCACTGGTCACCTCGGGCCTTCCGTCGCCGTCACGCTTGACGATTCCCTCGACCTCATCCCAAGGAAGGTCGGAAATCTTCCACGAGTGCTTCAAGTTGATGTCTGCAAACTCCAACGTGATTTGGTTTGGATCGTCGCTGGGCGTGGCAAGGAGAAAGGCACGCAAACTAAGGGCCGCCGCAATCGCTGGCTTGCTGTACACCGCAGAATGTTCCCCGAAGATAATCACTTTGCCGGGAGCACTGACATAGAATGGTTCGACACTGGTCATCTTGGTGGTGTTGTTGAAAAGTTAATCGAGCGCGTATACCTATACGACAGAGTACGACACCGAAGAGGATCAGTCTGTGGTGTGACTCGGCCAGTGCTACAGAAAGTCATGGCAAAGTTACCAGTTAGTATGGCTGTGAACAGTGGGAATGTATTTGGTGCCACCAGATAGTCCACTAGTTGTTTTAGCCGTGCTGTACTCCACGTCGGAGTTCTCTGAACACTAACTATGTTAGCGACTTTACAGGGCCAACCTCGATTGAGACTTATTTGGCAAAAGTAAATAGAATAACGATAAGCTGTTGTTAGGGTAGCGAAATACCTTTTTGTTTGTTCTAATAGCCCTCTGTCTGTGCAAGGGCCCTCTCATTGGTGGTGCCTCCTCTCGTACCCATCTTGTCCCTCACTCAGATATCCTTCCAAATACGGAAGTCAAAAATTCCATAGCGTTTACATTTTTTTCATCACCAATAAACAAATCATCACAATGCCTGGGGCCATCATCCAATTGGGCAACAAGCCGAAGGATGTATTGAGTCTCAAGCCTATCTTGCCGACTCAATACTGGACGTTCGACAACGCGTTGGAGTTATTGAAGACTTGTCGTGATCCATACATTCTCGATGCACTCGATGAGTTTTTGATGCTCAATTGCAAGTTGTTAATGGATCCTTCTCCATTTGCAAACAAACCCAATGATTCAAATCCAATTAAAGAAGACATCAAGGACTTATTGCTCCACAACATCACCTACTCAGACATCAACAGCGGCATAGTCAAAGACGCAAACCAAATCTCCAAGATGTTAAACTTGGAGCCTCGTGAGGTCTTGAGAGTGGTTCTCCAAACAAGCAAGAGAATTCCAGAAAAGAAAATCACCGATTCACACAACTTGAAGAGCAAATTGCCAGACGACCGTTACAAGGCGTTGGAAAACGAACGTCTTCAATTGTACGTGGGCAAGGTGTTGCGTGAAAGAAGAATCATCTTGAAGATCGTGGTTGAGTTGCTCAACAACAAAACAAACGAGTACGCTTCTTCAATCATCCAAAACTTGGGCAAAGATATCTTCTTATCCAAAGACTATCTCAAGGGACTCATTTCAACTTTGGCAACTGAAACGACGAGGTTGACCACTCCTTCCACCCTGTACAAGTCGGGGATCTCTTCGGCTATCGATGAATTAATAGCGAGAGAACTGAAACTCTTCATAATTGAGCTCTGCAGAGTGTTAATTGAGGTCTTGATCCAGAATCCAAACATCGACGGCCCTACAACCAAACAATGGTTTGATCTTATGAACTCCACAAATTTTGCATTATCTTTGGGTCCTTACATTGAAACAGAGCAGACTTTCGTGTTCCTCCAAGCTTTGGTCACCATAATCTCTGTTTTGTTTTTGGACTTGGAACACACGTTTGACTCAGAAGATAAAGTGACTTTGCTCTCTGACCCAGAAATCGTCTCCTCCATCACTCAGTCTATCTCCAATAGTACAAACTCCATCATCATATACAGTTGGTCAATTGTCTTGTTGAGGAAATTCTATTACCTCCAGGAGTTCCCTACTACCAAGAACTCGACCGCATTCTTACAGAAGTTATCCATGCAAGAATTGGAGCAACACATCAATGACTTACCTTCGAGATGCAACAATGTATACAATGAGCTCTACCAGCTCAACGAGATCTTGAAGTTTGACTACATATTCCTGGCTGTCTTGTCAACTGTCATAATATCGGCCATTCCATTGATCACCTTCACTCCAGAGATCTCTAAGACCATTGAAGCCATCTTCCAGAATTGTCCAAACTACGTTGTTGAAAAATTCTTTGACAACGAGGCCACTTTAAACCAAATCATCTTGGCTCGTGCAAAGTTCCCATTACTTTTAACTCCATATTTGAAGATTGCATCCATCAACGGTAACTTTGCATTCCACGAATTCAATGACTTGAAGTCAATCATCTCTGTATTTAATGCTCAGGACTTCAACCCGTTATATAGAATTGATGACGAGAACCCTGATTTGATCAGGTTGACTTCTTCCATTGATATCTATCCTCCATTTGAGTCCAACAGAAAGTTGTCGTTTTTGATTCCAGAAAGAACCAGGGCCAAAACGTTACCAGCAGCCAAAGACGATGAAATCTTGGTTACCTTCTTGTACGACTATAACGGTTGGGCCTTTTTGGGAAGAGTCTTGCAAAACATTTCAAAGATATTCAATGCTGGTGATTCCGAAAAGGTGGAGTACATTGTCAGCATCCTTAACCTTTTGACAAAGGTAGCTACTGACAACAACACAGACGAGGTCAAGTTGGTGCTTGAAGCAATGTCTGCATACACTGATGACTCTGACATTGTGGAGGTCATCTTGAGATTGTTGGAGCAAGGTTTGCATGGTAGAGAGGTAAACATCTTGGAGGCAGAGTTGAACTTGTTGACGCAATTGCTCCCATTCTTGTCATATCGTATTTGGCCTTTTATCGCCAAATCGTCATTGCTCTCTAACAATGGCAAGGAAGGTTTTGCTCTGACCATATTTGGAGCTATCGAGATGGTCAACGGTGACTACAAGTTCACAATCTCATTAATCAAGTTTATCCACGCATTGGTCGAGTGCTGCCTTCAACAACCAGGTCAAGACTATCCAGACAAAGCCAAATCAGCCGTTTTGACCAAGTTAATCGACCATTTGATCTTGGTCTTTGAAAGCTTTGTGCATTGCAGATTCAACCAAGCCTACCAAAAAATGGAGATTGGTGTTTTGATTCTTGATGCGTTCTCAAAGATCTTGGCTACAGTGTATGGTACTTCCAGAGAAGAGCATTCAAAGCAATCAGTGACTGGTGTCCTTTCCATTGCTTCCAAGCACATTTTAGACGCATTCTTGGAGTCTTCGTCTGACAAGCTCCGTACAGCCGCTCCTATTTTGGCCATGGTTGACTCGCTCTCTTCTCATTTGAACTTATACGAGATTAACGATTTATCTGGATTCTGGTACGAAAACTGGATCCGTTGTTCTCTTGGTTTCTCACAGTTGATCATTATCATTAGATCTTCTGTGAATTACCCACCATCTGGTTTTGAAAGAAGCTTATTCAGAAAATTACCAGAATTGGTGTTATCATACTCTCAGTATGGAACCTTGCGCAAGAACATCTTGGAATTAATCACAGCCTTGACCAGTGGGGTTTGGAATGAAAAGGAAGGAAAGCCATCGTTATTAGCACACTTGGGTCGTGATCACGCCCAGGTGTTATTGCACTCTTTGGCTACCGATTTAGACAACTCATTTGACGATTATGGAATCAAGGTTGCATTGTACGATTTCATCTGTGCCGTTTTGGAGGGAGGCGACCAAGAAGGGTTAGCTGTTCTTTTCATTAGTGGCAGAGATGTTTTCGGTGATTTCACCAAGGATAAATCAAGCTTGGAGAAAGAGGCTAAAAAGCCAATCTCATTGTTAAAGATTTTGAAGAAGAACGTGAAGGATATGAGGTACTACCCTAACGCTGTCAGTGTTCACTTGTTAGATGCTTTGTCTCTCGCATGCAACACATGGCTGTCGTCAAGAGACAGTGACGATGACGTCGAGTTCATTGACGAGTTAATTGCTCGCATCCAACTTCACATTGTTGAGAAGCCAAAGACCACAGAAGATTACATTAGCAGATGCTATGAACTCAAGATAGTTTCTAAGATTGCTGAGATTCTCTCTTTGATATTATTCACTACCCGTGAAGAGAAACCCAAGGAGAAGATTTTGAAATTATTGAAGCTGGACTTTTTCGTTGAGCTTGTTCAGCAAAAGTTTGTGATGAAGGACTTTGGTGCTGCTGTTCTGCACGGCAGATTGGACAAATCTTTCAGCGATATCACCAAGCTTCAATTGCTGCAGTTTGAGACCACCATCACCAAGCGCAATAGATTTGGAATTAACAGTGTTTACAACTTACACTTGATGGATGGTATTTTCAAGCATCACAAGGAATGGCCTCATCTTCGTAATGAGATTGTCAGTGTTAGCATCAACATTCAATACCTTAACTCACAGATTGCCGTTGCCAAATCGTTTGGTGCATTTTTGACAGCATTCTGCCGCAGATTCGGTGCCAACTCTTTGGAAGCAAAGCACATCCCATTGATTTCACACTTTTTGAGAGTCGACATGTCGGAAGGTATTCCTCTGGCAGCATTTGAAGAGTTGTTCCATGTTAGAATCGAGTTGGCTTTCTACTTGATGTACTCAATCTACAGTAAGTCTGACTTGAAGAAGGACCACAAGCAAATCTTTGAAATTTTGAAAGATTCCCTTGACTTGCTCTCCCTGCCCCAACTTGCATACTTTACATCATTGGTGAAGCTGGACGGAAAGTACTACAGACCATTGTTGCGTATCGTTTTCTGCTGCTTGAACCTCGTCAAGTCGGATAGTGGGATTTTGCTTGAGCAATTCAGTGTCTTCCGTGATTTGTTTGACTTGATCATTACCAAATCCACCAAGGTCTTGTTGGTTGAAGTCCAGAATGAAGTATACCTTTCCCACACAGACAAGTCACACCAGTCCAAGTCGATGAACGACAAGATCAATGATTTGATGTTGATTTTGTCTATTCTCAAGATCTTTGTGAGTATCCTGTCATGTAAGGAATTGGACTATGAAATGAGTTCCTTAGTGCACGACAACGGTACTATCAGATCATTGCTTCATTTGTACTCTGTGTCACATCTGATTGAGGCCAACGACGAGTACATCTTTGCCCAATTGAGTCTTATGTTCATTCAACAGATGATGTCGATCGAGGCAGTTGCTAGAAAGTTTGTGCTGAGCTCGTTGTTTGTTGCGTTGGTGGAATCTCCAATCTCTGCTCCATTGAGACAAGGAGGTGTCCTGATCGACAACCAACCTCAACACCACAAGATCTGGACTAACGGGATCTTGCCAATCATAATCACTGCTCTTTCCAAGTTGGGACCTAGTGTCTTGCCAGAGGTGTGTGCATGTCTCAGACTTTTTGGCAAGCAAGTGGGCTACTGCATTGAGAACTGGTCTTTTGATTCGTCCAGCATCAAGATCACAACAGCCAATGTTGCTGAAACCAGCCAAATCTTGACCATCTACGAGTTGCTCACTCTCATGAACGTGCAAGAGTACTTGGAGCAGACCAACCAAAACGCTGCATCTTTGGACTTTTTGCCAGGCTTGGAGACAGAACTTAAGAGAGATGAGTTTGTTGAGTGCATCAGCAACTTGTTGAAGCATCCCAAGTTCCTTGCATCTCGTCTTACAGCTTCCTCCATTGACGAGCAGAGGGTGATCGAACTGGGTGGTGAGTCCCACGGCAAGTTGGTGAACGACGTCATTGAGGAGATTCGTGAATTGAAGGACTACTTAAGTGTTGAGTAAGGGTTGAGGGCATTCCAGTGAAGCCTTCATAGTTACAGAAGTATCAGTTAAAACCGTGTAAATTATAGAAGTATATGTACAAGACATCAGGAGCGTAGGCCATATAGCGGCAGTAGATTAAAAGCAACTAGATTTGCCCGGTCACTCCGAGTATCTTAGCATTGGCATGCAATACCTTCGTTCCTCTAGCAATGCATAGTTACGGCTAGATATGGCCACTTGGGCTATTGGTGTTGTCTGAGCTTCCTCAAAATGACGTCACTATGGATCCAGTTTAATCGGAAGACAAGAAGTGGGAGGCGTCTATTTCCGCTGGAATTGGGGCATCTGGCTTCGAAGGGTTGCTCAACAAGTCCGCTGGGAATGCCTCGATGTAGCCTGGGGTACCTGGAAGAGTTGTGTTTGCAATCAGAGGCAACTTTTCACTTTTGACTTTGCCCAGCACTAACTTTTCCCACGATTCCCTACACTCCTTGATCACCTCCAAGGTCTCTGCTTGGTTCTTGTACCTTCCACTGAAGGCAAATGAGTTTTGGGGTTTTCCGTCGGGCAACTTGTAGTCTCTGAACCACTGTCTTGTGCTTTCCAACAAGCCGGGGCACTTGGTGAAGACGTCGTGAATGTCGAGCAACTCGTTCGACAAGGGGTCCTCTATGTTTATGACAATGACCTTCCAGTCCAACTCGCCGTCGTCGATCAAGGCGATGGAGCCCAAAATCTTAACTCTCTTGATGGTTCCGGTGGGGATGATCAGAGCTCCAATATCACAGACGTCCAACGGATCGTTGTCTCCGTACAATTCCAACTCACGGTGCTGTGTGGTGGGGTCTTCCCAGGTCTGAGGGAAGGCACCGTAGTTGTGAATGTACCCATGGTGTGGAAACAAGTTTCTAACGAACCTTACTTTGCCCTTCTTGACGTCTTGAATGATGGGGTTGCCCAGCTCACCGCTAATCTCGAACTTGCCGTTAGACCAACGAGGGATTTCCACAACCATATTGGCCTCCTTGGTGTTATAGTCGATGTCCAACGGAATGTCGTGGAAGTAGGACACCACCACCTCGGACCCTGAGTGAACAGCGTAGTTCTTGAAATCAGATGTGTACTTGGTTCCAGTGTTGACACTGCCGAAACGAGAAGCCGTCGAGCTGGCTCTGTTCATCATCAAATGTTTGCTGGTTAATCCGAGCCTGTTCTGCACGCTGGCAAGCTGGCTCCGGTTCATAGTAGTGAGGTTCTTAAATGTCTGGAAATGCTTCATTAGGGGGGTTTTCGGCAGCTACCGTCCTCGGTAATAGTGGTTGTGAGGAATTTTCGAACAAGTGCCTAAATGGGAAATAAGCGATCATATGTTGGGGAAGGCAGAAAAGAAGTGTGTGGGAGTTTGAAGGGAGTAAGAAGTGGAGTAGTTTGCCTAGAAAGCTTCAGGAATCAACAACAGCGTGGCATGTTGTATAGTGACTGGGCATTGCAACTACTCTGGATGGTTGGGAAAGCCTAGCGGAGAGTGGGGTAGAGTTGGAGGTTTGCAGGCTCCACCGGAAATATAATTCAGCCTCACGTCGGGCCGCTGGGTAGTGTCCCTGGCATGCTAAAAGCGGAACTTGACAGGGAATAGTCTTCATGGGGCAGCTACCGGTATGACAAGTGGGTAGCCACCAGTAGGTCTAGCGGGTATGTACCTCCAGAGGATGTCTTTAAAGCGTAAAGGAAGAGTTATCAGCTCATTATTTTAAGTTGTGGAGTCATTGGGGAGCAGGCTGCAAAAGTTGACAAGCTGCAAAAGTACATGACAGGCAAGTTTCCGTTATACTTTTTGACATCTTCTTAACTTTTGACGTCGTCATGAACCTCTTCACTCAACTGCAATATCACACAGTTCAACTAATCTACAAATCAACACTAATAAGAGTCGCACGACCTAACCTTCGGCCCACTCGTAGCATTCATACTATACATTAATTTGGAGCCTTACCCAAGTACATTATCTTCCCCTTCTCGGTGAAAGTGGAGTTATCGTCACTGATGTTGACGATAGGAGACAATTCCTCAATCTCGTTGACGGAAAGACCCATTGGATCCTTTGGAATCCAAACGCCAGGAGGTTTGGCACTGGTAGCTGGGGAGTGGTAGGCATGCTTGTCGTCATCCACCTCCTCTTCGATGTTGTAGACGGCAGGCAACATTTCCTTGGCACGTCTGTAACTCATGAAGACATCTGGTCTAATGAATCTGATCAAAAAGTTGTCGGCCTTCAATTCCTTTTGGTAACGGTCAGCCATCAAAGGAACAATAGAGTGGGCGTGGCCACCCTTTTCGAGCTCCATTTCGGCCAACTCATATTGCACCTTTCTCTTTTCTTCCAATTCCTTCTTGTCCAACAAGTTGTCAATTTCGGTGGTGGATCTGGAGACTCTTGGTCTCTTGTCCAAGACCTTGGATTGGTACTCGGTGACACCGTTGAAAGAAGGGGTTTGGGAAACACCGTCCATGGCTCTCATACAGTCGATAGGAATCACGTCCTTCAAGTGGTCGAAGGCTTCGTTCAAGTGGAGGTGGCAGAAGACGGTAGCAATGAGGGCAATCACTTGCAAGACAATAGGACCCCAACCCTTACCAACGGCCATGATACCCAAAAGACACACTTGACCCAAGTAGATCCCGGTGAATGTTTGGAAAAGTGCTCTTGGGTAATGCAACCCTCTACTGTCAGCACTTTCAATCCAGACATAAGTCAAGTTGTAGCAGTAGGTAATGTAGATCAAGAAGAAACCAACGGTAGCGAACAACAAAATCATTGGAGAGATGATGGAGTAGGCCAAGGTGATACAGGCCAAGTTGGTGTAGACTGGGAAGGTGGTACCCCAAGCGACGGTGCCCAAACCACTGAAACGAGCCCACTTCTTTCTGACGGTTCCGTCCAAGATCCATCCCAAGATGTAGTATAAGAACAAACCGACAACCTGGAGAAGAGAACCACCTGCAACAGACAAACCTTGCAAAACAATGTAGGAAATGTAGAAGTTGGAAGATTTAGGCAAACCAGAGGCCAAGATGGACAAAGAAGATTGTGGGTCTTGGATGATTCTGGTGACGGTGGAGGTGGCACTCAGCGCAATGGTGGTGACCAAGAAACCGTTGATGATCAAGAAGCCAAAGTAGGCACTTTGTGTGTACAATTCAATGTGCTGGGTGGAGGGAGCACCAGAAACCTGGGCCATACCTCTGATGAAAATAGGCAACATGGCCATCAAGATGGACAACATGATGGTTGGCAACAAACCGGTGATGATACCCAAGAGCTGGTGGGGCATTCTCAAGATCCATCTTAACCAAGGAAGCTTGTTAGTCAAGTAGGTGATGTTGGAGATAACACCGACAAATGCCACGGGAATGGCCCAAAGGATGATCAAGGTACAGATGGCAGCAAAGGCAATGGATCTTCTGGTGATTCTTTCCCACCAGAACATTCTCATGTTGATCCACTTGATGTCGCCTGGGGCCAAGCCGGTGTATGCGGGGCTCATTCTCAAGGGGTTGTGGTGGACGGTGGACTGGTAGGCCAACTGGGCGTAGTACTGGTTGTCGAACTCGACAAACACCGAGTTCTTGGGCTTGAAGGTTCTGTGTCTCTTTTGCAACTTTCTAACTTGCTCGTTGAGCTTTGGGATCTCCTCAACACAGTATCTGATGGTGTCGACCTTCTTGGAGAAGAAGCCGTTGGGCTTGTGCTGAGGTCTCTTCTTTTCCGGGACGTAGGCGGAGATTTCATCGACAGGTTCCAAGATCTCGCCCTTCTTGTTGGCCTTGATCTTTCTCTTGACGGCCTTTGCAAGCAACTTGTTTTCTGCCGCCTCCAACTTCTTCACCATGTTGTCTCTCTTGACAACCAAGTCCTCCAACTTTCTCGAACTTCTGGTAATGTAGATTCTCTTGACACCCTCGAACATCTTGAAGAACTGCTTTTCGTCGAGCAAAGTGTCTGGGACATTCTGGTAGAGGATGGTTCTCAGGGCAAGCTTGTTGGCGTAACGAGGCAGCGACAAGACAGCACACCTCAACGAGTTGTAGAAGAACAATTCTCTGTAGATGACAAACACCAAGGCACCGTAGAAGACCCACCCAATGAGCACATGGGCGTAGTATCTGTTTGGGTGCTTGACGTTGGCAATGGACAACTGGTCCAAGCCCTTGTTGTGGTTACCGTTAGCCGCGTTGATGGGGAACAAGATGATCCAGGAGAGCATGCCAAACAAAAAGAAGAGGGCCATGACCAACAAGTACCTCAAGAAGAAGTAGCCGTCAAGGCCGGCCTGCTGGATAATGAAGGAGTGTGGCTTGGTCAAGAGGATGTAGACCCATCTGAAGGGGTCCTTGGGCAAGGGTTCGGGCTTCTTGTCCTCCTCCACCAAGTCGAACGAAGACTTGGGCGAGTAGATCCGCTTGAATTTGAGTCTCAACACCAAAAAACAGGTGACAAAGATCCCACAACTGACCAAGTTGGCGACCAACGTCGAGATCACCGCCGAGGTCGAGGTGGAACTGGAGGCCACATGGGCGGATTGCTCTGTAGCCATGATGGATGATCTTGAATTTTTTTTTCTCCCCTATGCAAAAGCAAACCAATATATACAAGTAGGAGTTTTGTGTGAGGTTGAAACAACTTGTTTCGAATACGACTGTGTGAAGCAGAGGATTCCTGAGTCGGGATTTGTGAAACGGATATCGAGAAGCCGCATGGAATGAGAAACACTATCTGACATGGCTAGCCACCGCAGGCGCCGCACAAAAAGGGTGCCCGCCGCGGGTGCAAACAGGGTGAGTGGGGCGGGACGGCGGTGCTGGACACGGACTTGTAGGCGGGTTTGTCATGTCTACAGAATCGCTACACGTCCTGCCCGCTTCCCTTTGTCCATTCCGTTCCTTTCTTCTTTGAAATTTCACTACTATGCATCTTTTCTTAGCCCGATGAGGTACGAATTTTGATTTGTGTCTTGACGCGAGATCCGTGTTGCCAGGCTTCGTTTCAGGAGACCAAAGGGTTCAGTGAGAGAAGGATATTCGGTGTCGGAGACCACAAGATGCCTTGTGGAGCTTCTGTGGTGTGCAGCGGGCAACTTGGCTGGCTAATTGCAGGGGTTGCCTGTCACTGGCTTAGTGTTCATTCCATTGTTTGGACCAAGCGATGACCGCGGTCAGACACGGGGCACATGCTTTGTGCTGATCCCATTTCCGCCAGATCTGTGTAAGGAAGCAAGTGGGAGAACAATTGAGTGTAATTAAGGGGGTTGGCCACCTTGGGACAATAGGAAAGCATTGACTACGATGTTTTTGACGGCTTGCCTTATCGGAGAGTGACTCAAGCACATGATACGACAAGCATTGACTTTTCGACAAACGAGAGACTTTTCGACAGACGAAAGATTGACTTTTCGACAAACGAAAGATTGACTTTTCAACAAGGCAGAGACTTCGACGTGATTGACTTTTCGACAAGAATAATAGAGCATGAGTACTTTGATTGACAAGATCTTGATTTACTTTTAGACACGCCTAACATAAGCAACGGTCTGGGAAATTTTCAACTCAGGCACATACTTTGATTGACTTTTCTACACGTCTAACATAAGCAACGGCCGTGTGAATTTTCACCTCGATCTACACACACTACTTTTCGACTCACGTACACGACACAATTACGATCCGGGATTCGGACTCGATCTCAAGGTAGTCCTCCAGAAGTCTAAATGTAGTCTCCTCTGACCTGTGAATTTCATTGGAGTGCTCGAGCTCATTCTTTATGCCCTCCTCTCTACTTTCTCTTAAGAACCCCAACTTTGCGAAGCTAGTAAAAAAACACACTGGAGATGCCCAAACTGAAGATTAAGAAGTCATCACCTCCTCCAGCCGGATACGATAAGATCGAGCCGACGCTCCTCAAGCTCCGGGCCAAGCTCAAGGCTTCACAGACATCGAAAGATGACTTGAAAACCAAAACCGCAAAGGAGTCCTTGTGGTCCATCACCAAGATCAACCACCAGATATCACGATACGTCTACGACATGCACTACAAGAAGAAGCTCATATCACGGGACTTGTACGACTGGCTCCTTCTCCAGGACTACGTCAACGGCGACTTGATTGCCAAGTGGAAAAAGCAGGGGTACGAAAACCTCTGCTGTGAGCTGTGCATCGTGGTGTCCGAGACCAACCACAAGAACGTGTGTATTTGCCGAGTGCCCAAGGTTACCTTGTTGAAGAATGGCCAGGAGAGCTCTGGTAGCGTGGAATGTGTCACCTGTGGGTGTCGAGGATGTGGTAGTGCCGATTGAAGGGAACACATCGAAGGCAAGAACAACAGCATTTGGTACAGACAACATATAGTGCCGCAAATCAACAGAGAACAGGTATATTAAGGTCTGAAGTGCAATAGCAGCAGTTGGAGCATCTACTGGTAATCACTGAAGTCTATTTGGCATTCTAGATAACCAGTAACTTCAAAGCACTAAACAACCTACAGGTTAGACATCTCATCGCATCGACTGTGAAGGAACCAACTATTTACCATTTGGAATCGTCGACATCTACCACATGGACTCATCGACACCTACCAGTTCTCACCCTACGTTAACCCCCTACAAATTCAAACTTAATAATCGTATATTAAAGATAATAATACATAGAAATAAATCACAGTCCCCGACCCAAAATAAAATGCAAAAAATTGTAAGCTCAATCATCAGCGTCCGTCAAAGACGAGTCCGATCTCGTCAACTTGTCCATCAACCCCTTGTCTATTTCGATGGCCTTGTCAAGCAAGTTTGCTGTTTTCCGAACTATGGGGGATTGATGCTGTTGAGGATGGTGTTCGAAGCTGCGAATCACCATGTCGTCGTCGTCGTAGGAGTTCAAGACGCCAATGCCGTTGCCGTTGTTGTGGGCAGAGCTTCCAATCAAAGGAGAATAATAAAAGTCTTCAAGATATGAAGGCAGGTTCCACAACTTCTTGATGATGGAGTTTGATTGTGGAGTTTTGATGTTGCGTAACGGAGTTCTCAAGACGCTTGACTTTGGAGTTCGTTGCAACATTGGAGTTTGTGCAGCGCTTTGCAGTTGAGAGTGCTGACCAGGTTTCAAGAGGTGAATTGAATGTAGTGAAAGATGGTGGTTGTGGTAGTGTGGCGCATGACTAGCAAGATTGACACTATTGGAGCTACCAAGCTGGCTTGCAAGTTGGTTAGCGGTGAGTTGCACAGACAGGTTGTTCTGCTGCAGGAGGGAGTGGTTGTAGATGTTGTTGTTTGCTGGGGTGAGGGGCTCCAAGAGCGGGCCTGTTTCGCTGGGTCTTATGGGCGACAACTCCAAGTTGGACTTGCAGCTGAAGGAGGAGGTGTAGGTCAAGTTCTTTGCGGCGAGCAACGGCTTGTTGGGAGAGTCCACGCTGGGGGTTTCTATGGAGGTGAGGGTGTAGGCGTGGGAGGGAGCGTCTAGTCTGGGAGTGTTTGTGAAGGGGTCGCCCAAGCGCTGTCTTTTGACGGAGCGGCGGTCCGAGTGTGCGTCGGGGTGCTCGTCGACGTTGTCGATGTCGTCGTCATCGTCGTCATTGCCGTGTTTTCGGGACTTGTCGTCATCGTCCGACTTTTTGTAGGTGTAGGAAAAGCTGCCCTTGAGCTTGATGAGCTCCTGGTCTCTGTCGGCGTTTTGGTTGGGGGACAGCGGGATGGTGTTCATGGAGCGCTTGGCCTCCTCCTTGTTCTTCAACCTGTTGTTTGTGATCTGGTCCATGACCTCGTGGTAGGAGGACTTTTTGACGCTCCTCGACTTGAGGAATTGTTCTTCGTGGCCCGGGCGGATGCACCAGAAGTGGCCCTTGCCGTCCTTGGACTTTTCGCCCTTGACAAAGGCCTTGTTCAAGGACAAGTTGTGGCGGATCGAGTTCTGCCACCCAACGTCCTCCTTCTTGTAGTAGCGGAACGTGTCTGAGATCCACTGGTAGATCTGGGACAAGGGCAAGCGCTTGTCCTCGTGGCTGAGGATGGAGATTCCAATGAGCGTCGCGTACGAGTAGGGCGGCTTGTCGTCGGAATCGAGGTCGAACGTGGACTCCTTCAACTCCTTCTTGGACCGCTTGGCCGTCTGCTTCTTCTTGGGCTTTTTCAACGGCGCATCCCCGAGCGGGTCGTCCGACAAGGAGAGCGACGACGACGGATCGATGCACGCTGGCGGCGGCAGCAGGCACACGGTAGGGGGCAACGCCAACTCCTCGTCCGTCCGCATCCCAACACGCTCCTGACTGGGCGATGAAAACGCAGGCGACAACAACGCTGACTGCGACGTCGAAATGTACCCTCCACTGCTCTTGCCTGTGCTGAGCACAGACGGGTCAAACTGCCCGCTGCCTTGCACTCCTCCCTTGCCCAACGACGTCTCGGGCGGGGTCGTCATCTTGGATCTCTGCAACCCTTTGCTGATAGGCGTTCCGCTAAACGAAACTAGCGTGTTTCCACTGTGGCTATTGTTAAATGTCTGGTCTTGTAATGGAACTCGGCTGTATCCATTACCTGTAGACATCATCAATTAGGTTATACTGTAGATGGTAAAGTGTAAAACTTAGGAAAAAAGAATCGTTTTTTTTTTTCTGTAACGTGTAAAAAAAAAAAAAAAAAAAGAGATCCTCCTTTTTTTTTATCACTTTTTTTGTTTAGTATGGGAACACGTAAGATATAAAAAAAAACAGTTCAAGGCAGATGAAAGCTTGCTATTGTGCAAAATGCGAGGGGATACGCGCCTGGGGATGTTCTAGATATATATACATCTGTCAATTGCTGCCATTGTGAGATCCAAATGAAACGCGTCCCAGGCCCTCTGTGACGAAAAGGGGAAAAACAATAAGGGAGGAGAAACAATTCGCGTTTCGGGGCTGTTTTGTGAAATCTTTGCGGAGCGTGTTTATTGTAAACAAGCCATGCAGGCCTCCATCATGATGGAGCCAGGGCGCCAGCGTATGTCGGGGCTCGGGAGTGCAGGAGGACAAAGAGAGGAACGGCCCGGCACAAAGAGCATCGAATTTGCAAGGGTGAGGCTCTGGAATTTTACCCTTTGGGCATGGGTCGTGGAATGGGGCCAGCGGCGTCGCTGCAATTTCGTGTTTGGTGTGGCAACGTTTCGAATCCGCCTGGGCACGAATTTCTGTTTTGGGAAGAATGTTCGATCGATCTCAGTCACAAACGGAGTGACCTGACGACGACCGTGCTGGGGCGGCGGCGATGTGGGCTGGTGGGTGCTGGGTGCTGGGTGCTGCGTTCTGTGGTGGGGTCTGCCGTGGGATTTGCCGTGGGATTTGCCGTGGGATTTGCCGTGGGATTTGCCGTGGGATCTGTGCTGTGCTCTTTGCTGCTTCCCCGTGGACCTGAAATTGTGGGTGGGGAGCGAAAAGCGTTTCTGAGGGTTATCTCAGGGGAGGATTCAGTGTTAGGGGCGCTGAATCGGTCACTCGAGAATGCGGTTGGTTTGTGGGGCTGCCCGTAGTGCTGCTCGGGGTCTGGCTGAGCTCACCAAGCGCTGAAAGGTGGTCTAGACCCTTCAGTGGCACCAGGGGGCCCGGCTGTCACTCTGCCAATGCCGTGGTTGCAATGCCGTGGTCCTCAGCGTTGGAACCTGATAGCACTTGGTGCTGCTTGCGCACTGGAACTGGCTGCAATGGTTAGCACCCCAATTGCAATCTCCGGCGTACTACCGACGTGCAAGCCAATCGCCGGCAGAAGACAAGGCGATGTGAGCTGGCCAAGGCCAGGTTTTCACAGGGCTTGCACATGGAAAGTGATTTGGCAATTGGGCTGGAACTGATCTGGGTTAAGGCTGGGGCCCATGGAAGTTGATCTGGGTTAAGGCTGGAGCTGCTTTGGGTGCTAGTTCATTTAATCCATATTGGGATTCAGATAAAATCAAAATCATATTCCATTGCTGTTACACTGCCAGGTGTTGGTGTTGTCGGTCCACTATTCTAGGATCCTCTTTGAGTGTATGTTTGGTCAGAGCAGTGTTCTGGAGGTACTTTGGGAGTAATTGACATGCAAGACCACTCTTCCAGGTGCTCTTGTAACTGGCATTCCTGACCAATGATCTTGGGTGCTCTGATATTTTCGGCCAGCCTAATGCTCTAGGTGAACTTGAATTGTCAGGCAATATCCATACAAGTCTGCTTGTCTCATATCAATGCTTTCGGAGTACTTGTCACCACAGACCACAGTTCTAGGGTGGTATTTGTCAGGCCAGATCACTTAGGGAGCTGTTGTATTTGTTGGGCCACCTTCATAGCCTGCTATTCTCAGCACCATTCTAGTGCTTTGGTAGGTACCCAAGCCATAGTTTTAGGGCACTCTGAAAGCTTTTACTCTAAACTACCTTCACTTCATTGCCAATTCAACTCGATTTTTGCAGTTGAGTTTTCCAGACAAGGTTGCAACATCCTGTATATGGCTCCCAGGAACCCAATGTCTTAGCGGCACACAGACACATCACCTCTCTCATTTCGATCACTTTTCAGGCCACTTCACCTTCCTTTGCCTAACGTGATTCTTTTCGTTTTGCCTCCTCCATTTGTTTCCTTGCTACTCTCTTTAGTCCTCCCTTTGGTCCTCCTTTGGCCCACCCTTGACTCCCAATTAGGCAAGTCTGGAAATGACTGAGCTTATGTCGCGCTCGACATTTTCATCAAAAAAACTTGCAACACATCATGGATGGTACAGTCAGAGCGTTAATCCGGTTTGTTGCTCGTGGGTTCTACTCAACGCCATACGTGCTTGTCCTTGATGCCGTTCTATTGCATTCCATTCTACTGGAAGATGATTTGATTCATCTTCTTAGCATCAAGAGAAAGGAGTTGCGGTCCTTGTGCAACAAGTTGGTTGACGACAGGCTCCTTGTTGCCCACATCCAAAAGGAGGAGAACACCCAGCTGCGTCTCATCACCCGGACCTACTTTTACATCCACATCACAGAGGCCATCGATGCCGTCAAGTGGAAAGTGCACTCGATTGTTAATAGATTGAAGCAGGAGATGTCCCACTTTGGGAACCCGCAGGGCTACGTCTGTCCTAGATGTGGCAACAAGGTGAGCCAGTTGGACGCCATCTCCCTCTTGAGTCCAGACAAAACCGAGTTTCTTTGTGACGTGTGCCATGGTGTGCTTGTGGAAGACGACTCGAGCCAGCAAGCCAGCTTGAGACAGGAAAAGTTGGAGAGGTTGATGAACCAGGTGGACCCCATCATTGGCTACTTGAAGAAGATTGACGAGTCCTCCATCGAAGACAACAACTTCGAGATGGCCTTGATCAAGGCCATCCCTGCGCAGTCCAGCTCCATGGGCCAGTACAACATGAACCTGAGAATGGGGCCTCGTGGCCGTTCCCAGAACTCGCTGCACAATGCTGCAGCAAAGTCCCAAGCTACCTTGCACGTTTCCATCACCGCCAACGACGAAAACTACGAGAAGGAACAGCTCGAAAAGGAAGAGCGCAGACTCAAATTGGAACAAAATGCATTGCCATCCTGGCACTCCAACTCCACCGTTGGACAAGCGGGCTTGGGGAAACTCGACGGCGAAGACTCCTCCCCCAACCCCATCAAAGACGAACCCTCCTCCAACTTGGATGTCAAACTGGAACCTGGCGTTACAGACTCATCGCAATCCACCTCCGCAGCCTCCCCCACTCCCGTGGCTACCACAAACTCCTTTGGTGGAGACATCAGAGACAAGGAAGCCCAAGATGCCTTGGCAGCTTATTATGCCAAGTTGGCTGAAGCTGAGGCCGAAGAGGATGACGATGATGACGACGACGAAGATGAGTTTGATGACCTCATATAAAATAGAACTACTCATTTAGAAAACCTACATAGTAAAATCATATTAATGTTTTTGAAAGTAGTACGTGAGGGACATATTGCCCACACAGCCTGAATAACTGCACTTCTTGGAGTGTTATGATTCTTTTGCACGAATGGCTGTGGCTGGTTTGAGTAAGTGTGGGGGCAGTTGGGGGCCAGTTGGTTTGGCATAGGTATTTGTCCACACTACGCAATTACGACGCAAACTTATTGAAATACAGATGTTCAATAACTGATCTCACTTACTCACCGTTAGTTTCCACCCTTGATTTCCCATAACCCTCCGCTGCTCTAGATTGGCGCTCTAGGTTGGTGATGACTCATTTAATTTGGCTGCGAAAAGTGCCGCATTTCGACTCTAAGGTTATACTTAACATTCCTATTCTATAGCACTGGATAAACGCATAAAAGATATACTAAAACATTCAATGTAAAGCATGAATATAGCCAACCGGTTTAGGTAGACTTTCTGGCTTGTGGTTGCAAAAATACCCACTCATCTCCGTTGGCTCATGCATAGGATCCTCATTCTGAGAGTCTTTTGAAGGAAAGTCCAGCAACTGCAAAAACACAGCTCAGTGGAAACCACAGGGTAGAGGTAAGTCCTGTGAGCTACATCTCGTTATCTTCTGTAGTTTCGGCCTCTCCTGCCAAAGACTGGCCTATTCCGTGTATTGCGCTTACATAAGCAGCCCCAGATAGAGCCCGATTGCGGTTACGGCTTTTTCAGCACCTGTGTGAAAAATTAAATCTAAGATACATCAATGAGTGATAAAAAGGTAAGTAAAGGATGGACCAAAGGGTCCTGCTATGATGTGGGCCCGTTAGTCTATGAGTTGCTACTAACTGAGTGATTTAGAAAGTTGACCCATTCAAGTCTTTCATTGCCGGTGGTACGGCCGGGGCCATTGAGGGAGTCATTACCTACCCTTTTGAGTTCGCAAAGACTAGATTGCAGTTGGTGGACAAGTCGTCGACTGCTCTGAGGAACCCACTTGTGCTCATATATAACGTCTCCAAGACACAGGGGGTCCTGGCATTGTACGTTGGGTGTCCTGCCTTTGTTCTCGGAAACACCGTCAAGGCATCTGTCAGATTCTTGGGGTTTGATGCCTTCAAGTCACTTTTGGCAGATAAGAACGGGCAGTTGTCCGGGCCCCGTGGTGTCATTGCCGGGTTGGGAGCCGGTTTGCTCGAGTCTGTTATTGCTGTGACTCCATTCGAGGGGATCAAGACGGCTTTGATTGACGATAAAGCCACACCCAAGCCAAAGTACCAAAACGGGTTGATTGCTGGCCCAGTCAAGTTGTGCAAGGACTTGGGATTCAAGGGTATCTACGCTGGTTTTTTGCCAGTTTCCTTGAGACAAGCATCCAACCAGGCTGTTAGATTTGGTTCCTACAATGCTATCAAGCTGATGATCCAACAGGCCCTGGGCACCAAGCCAGGCGAGCCATTGAGCTCGGCTGCCACATTTATGGTGGGTTCCATCTCGGGTACCATCACCGTGTACACCACCATGCCTGTGGACACCGTCAAGACAAGAATGCAGGCATTGGGGTCCGACAAGCTCTACCTGTCCACACTCAACTGTTTTGTCAAGATCTTCAGAGAAGAAGGATTGCTTACTTTCTGGAAAGGGGCCACCCCTCGGTTGGGTAGACTTGTGTTGAGCGGAGGGATTGTCTTCACCATTTACGAAAAGATGTTGGTATTGTTGCATTAACTAAAATGAAAGAGGTGCTTGTTCATAGAAGTAGTATATCTCTTTTGTCAAAAAGGAGGTCTGGTAATATATATCAATATATGTATATATAAGTATGCAGTTTTGTAAATGAGATCGCCTATTCACGATCTGCGTTGATGATTTCTTCGGTGGTGCTATTTGTGGTTGGCTCGACCCTAGAGTTGGGCGACATGATGGCCTTTTCTATTCTTTTCACTCTGGAGTAGTCGGCGATGGCTTTGACAATGACAAACAAGCCAAAGGCGATCAAGCCGTAGGCAAAGTATGGAGTTGGGGTGATCTTGCCTGCATTCAGGGTGTCTTGGTTCTCTCCCGAGTACTGTGTGAATAATGAGGACGAGTAGATGTCCAATAATTTAGACTTGACATTCAGATTCTTGTCCACGTCAAAGTTGAGGGGGTCGTTTGGTATGTACTTTGGAGGGATCTTATCAGCGTCTCCAAAGTTGGAGGGGATCAGTTGGAATCCAATCATTATCAAGGTGACTCCCAAGCCAGCTCTGGAACCTTGTTTAGCGGCGTGGGAGGTGTGGAGGAGATAACAAAGGAAGAAACCCACAAACTGGAAAGCAACGGTGACCAAAATGTTCCACACAAAGCTGGCAATATCCCCAACAGGCAACCCTTCCACAAACACCTCGTCTTCGTACATTGGGGAAATAACGGTGGATTCCCAGTATTCCGGCAGCAGGTCTGCGGCTGCCTCTTCGTACGTGGGAGGGTGCAACTCGAGCTCGGCACGGTTGGCCTCGGTATCTGGCTTGGCCATGAGGTTTCTAAACACACCATCGGTACCCTGCCCGATGAATCTTCCTGGCACGTTGGGCTGCATTCTGCCGGTGGTTATCCCATTCTGTATTCTTTCATATGTCTGCTTGACCGAAAATAAACGGCCCACTGCGTTGCTGATTCTTTGCTTGGTGGTGAGTCTTGGAGGTCTCTGCATTTCCAAGTCCGCCACGTCCGAGTATGCTTCGTTCGAGTTGCCGTGCTGTGTGGAAGACGACCCTTCCACCCCTTGGTGGGAGGTGCTGTCTTCGTCCGTGCCAGGCTCTCTTATGCCCGAGTCGTGGGAGTGAAACGAGTTGACCAGAGGCAGTTCCTGCTTCTTGTCAAAATCGTCGTACTCATCCTCGTCACTGATCACAAACGGGTCTGAATCCGTGTTAAGTAAACGGCGCTGGTCGTCCCCAGTGTTATCCTCTGTTCCGGTGCTTGAAACCTATACGTGTTAGTAAATTAGGTCACATTAAAAACGGAGCTTTGTGTTGGTTCAAAAAAGCAGCCAAGGCTAGCTAAACGTCCCAAACTACCCGTGCTCCTTCTATTCTCTGCTAATCACTTACTCTTGAGTATGACATGAGCTTGACAAATTAGGGGGGCGGTGTCTCTAGTGTTTGTCTTGGATTTTTAATCAGAAAAACAAACCGTTGCGTCACGTGAACATATCGTACCCGGTAAACCCTGGACTTACGAGAGACCGAGCGTCGTATTAGCACAATAACGAGTTGGTAAGTGGGAAATTCGTGCCGGTAAACATTGAAACACGTCTTTGTACCCTTACCGTTGCTAGTTGATGCATTTTTAGCCAAATCTACATTGATTTTACTGCACTTTTCACTAATTGAACCTGCATTAGTATATAAGTGATGCTTAGGTTGATCTCCCTTGCTTCACCTTCTTTGCAACATTTCTGAACACCTTTGCTTGCTTGAAGACCCTAACAACGAGCCATTCCAACATCCAGAATGGTAAGTACCTGTGGAGGTAGTACATGTGGGTTGCACGGAAACCGGTGTACAAGTTGAACAGACCCAGTCTCCCCAAGATCTTGTCGAGCAACTCCTTGGCAGCTCTCTGAGGAGGGAATCTGGACTTTCTTGCAACATCAAGGGTGGCATTGAGCGAGTCGTAGATACCGTCCACGTCGTATCTGGAACCAGCAGCCAGCTCAGCCGAGACACAGCCATCGAGAATGGCCGTCTCGACAAAGCCGGGCAAGCAACTGTAGACACGGACGCCAAAGGGCGCCATCTCCAGGTGCAAAACCTTGGCATACAGGTCAATGGCTGCCTTGGTGGAGCAGTAGAGTGACCCCCATGGCATTGGAATGAGTGCTGCCATCGACGCCGTGTATGCGATGGCGCCCTTGGTGGCCAACACATAGTCCAAAAGGTACTTGGTCATAAAAATGTGTCCTGTGACATTCACCTGGAACATCTTGGTTACCTTGGCATCGTCCATCTCGGTGGCAGCACCACCAATGTGGATCCCGGCGTTGTTGAACAACAAATCCACCTTTCCGTTGGTGATGGTGCCAATCTGTTTAGCAGCCTTCTTGATGTCTTCAACGTCACTGATGTCGCACGCAATGGGAACAAAGCCAAACGTCTCCTGCAACGCCTTGGTCTCCCATAAGGTGGACTCGAGGGCAAGCCCAATCACAGTGTAACCTCTCTTGCTCAATTGTTCGGCGAGACAGTACCCGATCCCGGAAGATGCCCCACTGACAACTGCGTACTTGGTCATGGTGGAGTGTGTAGTATGCGATTTGAAAACTACAGCACACCCGCTCCTTTTATATGGGCGGCGGAGAACAAAGCTACCACATCACGTCCCTATTCATATGAATATTTTGCGCCTACGCTACCCTCTGTGGTGTAACGCAAACATGTGTCGGGGCCTATGCCGATGGGGATTGTCCTGCACCAAGACCATCGGTGCCTGGTAAAGTGGAGTTGGCGGGGATATTCACATGTGCTCAACAAAATTTAGTGCTACATTCAGAGCAAACAAGCGGATGGCATTGTCAAGGATATTATGTCCGTCTGGCATCCGAAGCTCACCCCTCACTACTGTACGCAGCCTGCTCGAGCCCGCTGCTGTGCGCTGCCTCTGCAATTTGGTCTGCCTGCCGATCTGGGATATCAATTAGACCCTGGATCA
The DNA here is from genome assembly GCA_030572255.1 of Kodamaea fukazawae. Classification (NCBI taxonomy): domain Eukaryota; kingdom Fungi; phylum Ascomycota; class Pichiomycetes; order Serinales; family Debaryomycetaceae; genus Kodamaea; species Kodamaea fukazawae. Next base: position 54,990 of record JAJLZQ010000027.1, on the reverse strand, counting down.
ACAATCCATTGTTGTTGGCAGTCCATGAGTTATTGAAATAGCAGTGGTATCTTAACCAAGGCGTTCCACTGGTATCTGCCGGAGAACTCCTAAACTGTTCCTGGGGAAAGCGCATGCGGCCTCACAACTCCGATCACTAGCTCCGGACTGCCTCTAGGCTACATTGGTGCTTGCATCCGTGGGGTACCCCCCAAGTCCGTTAAACTGCGAAACGGTCTTATGCGGTTTCGTGGGGTAGGACGAGCACACTCTTTGCTTAGACCGTCGGCCATCTCTCATCGAAGATCAGCCAAATTCCTGGCTTATCACAAATTTAGTCTGAAAGGTGCTGTCTGGAGGTTTAAGGTTTGAGACTGATGTACTAAACGAAGTCTAAGGAGATTTGGTGTCGATTGTGCTTTTTGGTATATCCAAAGCTCTGCAATGCAAGTTTTTAGTTTTTACAAATAGTGATACATCTTGAACTCGAGTTTCAAGAGGTTTGTGATATTGGGTGCCTTGGTGGTAAGTGTCGTTGGCTAAAATTTGGTTCTTTTGAAGTTGACTGCAATTTCGCAGCCTCCCCTCCCTTATCGTAGGCTTGAGGCATTGTGGGACATGACGTTGCTTTAGCGAGATAGGGCAAACTTGTAGTAACTGCAGACTGGAGTACAGATAAGTACGTAGATCAGAACTGTGGACCCACTCGTTCAGCCTCTTGCGGCGTCCAAAGCGCTGTTTGGCAGATCTGAAGTGTCTGGCAGTTAACCGAAAAGCAAGGCTGTGGTGGCTTCAATCTTCGTTTGATTCCAAATACAAGCAGACACCGCTATGTGCTTTTGCTCCTATTATGTAGTTCGTGAGGATAAAAGATAACAGACTTCCCGGTTGCCCACATCTGCTCAGGGTCCCTTAAACGGCGTTCCTAACACCGGAGCAAACTTTCCATTTTAGACTGAAAATATGCACCCGGACCGGCAGAAGCCACTCCTGGATATAAGATGATACCATTTATATATCATACACCACATATCCCGTGCAATTTTCATACCACCCTCAACCAACGCATCTGATCTGCAAGAATCACGTACCGTTAGACTCGACGAAACTCATCTGGTTGGTACATTGCTCGCAAAGCGATGGCTGCAAAAAAATAAAGCTCCACAACGGTTGCAGTCCAACTGGAGTGCTTCCTGTCAGCTACTTAAGGAGATTGAAAATCATAGGCTACGGAGTTATGTGCAGCTAGACACTTTGACGTTGATAGGGTTTCTAGACAATTGGATTTTGAGCCCAGTCGCCAAAGACTGTGGTTGCAATATAATATTAGATGTAATTATGATGGCGTGGACCTGAAGGGAGACACATCGGACGGCTGCCAAGCAAACTAAACATATAAGTTAGCCAATTGCCCTAGTTTTGTTCATTTAGACCAACTGCAAAATGGTGAACACCAACGAAAAGCTCGCAGTCAAGGAAGATGTGGCGTCGCTCTCCAGCAGCTCGGCCAACACTTCGATATTCCAAACTGGAGTGTCCGACAAAGATCTCACAACCAGCGTAGATCAGATTATTGAAGATGATCCAAGCTTGTCGTCTTATAGGGAGTTGATCTACAGAGGAGCTGTGCTTGCCAACGACGGTGGAGAGGTTGTGGAGGAACACAAGCAGCTTTATTCGGATGCAGACGTTGCGTTTCTTGAGTTTGAAGCAAAGCACTCCATTCGGTCACAATCCTGGGCAATGTACTTGATTGCCCTTTCAGCTTCCTTAGCAGCAGTCAACTTTGGTCACGACGAGTCTGCCGTGGGAGGAGCCCAATTGGATTACGTCAAGTTGTTCAACATCACCAACCCTAACGTTCAAGGAACCATCAACGCCGCACCCTATTTGGCTGCGGCAACTATCGGCACCGCTGTTGCCATTGTTTTGGATAAGTTTATTGGTAGAAAATGGATTATTGCGATTTCCTGTGTCTTTGGGGTTGCAGGGTCCTTGTGGCAGGCTTTCAGCCAGTCAATGGGGTCTTTGTTGGCTGCAAGATTATTTCTTGGTATTGGTATGGGCTTGAACTCCGCAGCAGTCCCCATGTTAATCGCCGAGGCTAGTCCTGCCAAATCTCGTGGAGCTTTCTTGATGTTGTGGCAAACATTCGTTGCGTTTGGAGTCATGCTTGGTAGTATATTCAACAGAGCATTCGTGGGTATCCACAAAATCGGCTGGAGACTCATGATTGGGGCTTCCTTTGTTGCTCCTCTCTTTACAGCTGCTCTTATTGTATGGGTTCCAGAGTCGCCTCGTTACTTGGTCTCCATTCACAAAGATGAGCTTGCCTTGAAGGCCCTCGTAAAGTTGCGTAACAATGAGCTTGCCGGAGCCAGAGATTTCTTTGTTCTTTACAACTCTCTCAAGAGGTCAGAGGAAATTGAAAAGATCCCAGTCACTTCCCAGTTAAAGTTATTTTTCACCGAAACCAGAGTTAGGTTTGCCTTTTTGGTTTCTGCCTTCAACATGATCATGCAACAATATTGTGGTGTCAATGTTCTTGTTGGGTATACCAGCACCATTTTGGTGAATGCTGGAGTCAACCCCACAACTGCAATTGCAGGCAGTATTGGAATTGGGGGAGGGTGTTTCTTGGCTACCTTCTTTTCCTCTCAGTGCATTGATAGGTTTGGAAGAAGAAGAATGTTGTTAATTACATTCCCATTCCTCTCTGCATGTTTGTTCTGGTTGGGAGGTTCTTTATACATTGGAGAGGATAATGCCAGATTGGGATCTGGTTTGACTGCTATGTACCTGTTTGTTATCTTTTTTGGTCTTGGAATTGGGCCTATTAGTTGGACCTACAATGCAGAAGTATATCCTTTAAATGTCCGGGTTTTGGGTGTTGGAATCGGAATGACCATCAACTGGATCTTGGACTTTGTCCTCAGCATGACCTGGCCAAAAATGACTGAAACAATGACTTCTAGTGGAGGACTTTTTTTCTACGGAGCTTTTAACGCTGTTGCATTTTTCTTTACCTACTTCTTTATTCCAGAAACAAAGGAATTGAGCTTGGAGGAGTTAGACAACGTCTTCTCTCAAAGTCCATTGAAATTTGCAAAGAAAAAGGCTCTCAAGTTGTTCAAGAGAAGTTGAAATTTATTAGCGCATTGCTGTGTCAAACACTACTATACTCGTATTGCTTAACTCTCTCTAAATATCTATCTAGTGTGGATGAACATCTTTTTAGTTCCCAAAGCAGGTCTTGGGTGAAAAGTTAGTAAGGGAAACGTTCCGCTTGTTCTTGGTTCCATCAACTGTAAAATATTCTATTTCCTACAATGATTCTCTGATCTTCATTAGAACTACGTTTCTTTTGCACTTTGTGAGGAACTAATTTTCGACGCGGAGTTTCATCGCGTTTTCCGAATTATACATCTGTCAATGCACCTCCATGCACCGAATATTTGTGTCGAATAGTCTTAGGATCTGCAACATTGGGCGTCTTCTTAACAATAGTGTACATTGTTTATAACTGTTGATGTCGTTGAGCGTGTTGAATTAGAGGTTTTGGAACCACCAGCAGTGTCGGCTCTTGTGTCAATGATATGACAACTAGGTAAGAACTCCTGCAAAGCTTAAGAAATCATTGAGCTTTTAGACTATAAGCAGTTGTAATAATACATTTAGACTTACAAAGATATATCTAACTAAACTTATCTATCGCTTTTCTCCTCTATCTTCTTCTACGATACTTTATCGTAACATTGAAGGTGTAACGATTAGGATCATGGGAGAATCTAACCAAAGGACCGTAATTGGCGCCAACAGGTGTAGGAGGTCTATAGTTCGGGTTTCTAATTTGTGATTTGTCCACATAGATTTCCGAATATTCGTGAATGTCGGGAACTCCTAAATCCACAGCACCAGGCAATATAGATGACGGAGCAGGCGTTCTGAACGTCTTTGGTAAGTCGGTAACATCTGGAAGTGTAGGGCCACCACGACCACCAGAGTAGAGAGCGTTTCTTCTCAGTGATCCTGTGTTTCTATTTGGACCACTGATTGCTCCACTTCCATTCAACCCTCCATTTTCGGTGTCTGTCATCAAGTGACGTCTCTTTCTTCTACTGTCACGTTCAATTTCCTTATCTAATCTTTCCACCTCGATTTGGGTCAATTTGTTAAGTGCTGGTGTGAATTCAGCTACGTTGGAAGGGTTTCTGAGGACCGAGAAAAATTCATCAATCAACTTGTTATCCTGCCCTACCAATCTTAAACTTGGCAAAATGTGACTGCGGATTTCTTCTTCTTGAACAGGACCTCCGTCAAAACTGTACCCAACAAGTGTGAGCGCCTTGTGGTAAAGCTGAGTTTGTTCACGGATGGTGTGAGCAATACAGGTTGCAAATTCACCTGGCAAGTTCATTTCGTCACACATGACGTTTGCAAATTCTTCAGGGTCGTTGTCAGTAAAGTTCAAGATATCCCATTCAAATTGGTCAACAAGTTGGGTGTTATTAATTGTAATGTCCACCTTAATTGGGATTCTCAACTCTCCCCCAGACAGGACAGGTCTTTTTTGATAATCATTAACCTGTTCACGGACAGCAGCATAAACAGCATCAAAATGCATTGGAGCAATAAACTTGTAGTCTTCTATCATCTGTCTGACAAACTTTTCCAAAGGAACACTGCGTTCGTTCAAGTCCCAGAGGAAAGTATCACGCAACTTGAATCTGTCCCTTTCCAGGTCAAAGTCAAGCCGTATGGGGACTAATTCTTGATTAGACTCTTTGAGGGTTTCCAACACTCTGTCATTGATTTGCTTGTCGGTCCAGTCCTTTTCAGGGAGCAAAAGCTTGGTGCTTGTGTTGGTCACTCCATTTCCATAACCTTGGAACCCTTCTCCCCAAATACTGTTGTTGTACTGCCCCTTGGCAGACATACTGATGGCATTCATTCTTAACTGTTTGATTTGATTGTATTGTGCGATGGTTTTGGCAAGGTCTTCGTGCAACTGCTTGTTACCATGCAATTGTTTCAGCAACTTGGTCAAGTACTCGGAATCTTTTCGAATAAGCTGCTCATACATTGTTAACTCCAGTGTGATTTCATCTTCTTTTCCTTCCTCCTTTAACTTGTCGGACCATTCGGTGATGCTCTTGATAGTGGTCATAGGCACCTTGTTCAACAACTCGTTTGAGATGTTAGAATCACGTACAATCCCAGAGGGACCGTTTGTAAGTGACAGTGGAATAGGTCCGCCTAGAGTTCCAGGGATAGACCCCGAGGATGAGATGCTAGCTTGGGAGATTGCGCCTGGTGGAAGTGGTCCACCAGGTCCAAGACCACCAGCCACACCTCCTGGACCCCCAGCACCCATTGGCATGCTGCCAGGAATGTTTGGCGAGATACCTGGAGGTAATTGGCCACCGAGCTTCCCAGCCTGTCTGTGCATCTGGGCATTCATGCCTCCCATTCCAGGGGCCTGTTGCCCGGGGATAGCAGGTCCTCCGACACCTCCCATACCTGCCGCAACTCCACCGGCACCGGGGGCTTGACCGTGTCCTTGGTAAATTCCTTGTGCACCTTGCGAGTTGAATCTTTGTTGGGGGTTTTGTTGCATCATTCCAGCACCACCTGCCTGGGGAAGATTGCCTTGAGGAATATTAGCGGCGTTTGCCTGGGAGATTGGATTTCTCGCGTTGTCCCCTTGTCCCATCATTCTGTTCATCTGCATCTGGTTCATCATCATCTGTTGGGACATTTGGTTTCCCATTTGCTGGTGTGGTGGTTGCAGGCCGGGCTGACTAAGGTTCTGCTGTGAAATTGGTTGTTGCTGAAGTTGCATGGCCTGTTGCTGCCTCAATAACTGCTGTCTTTGCATGAAATTACGCATAATCTCCGAGTATTGTGGATGGTTCTTGAATTGTTGGAGTTGTTGCGGATTCAAACTAGCGAGTAATTGTGGAGTTATCATTGGGATATTCCTTTGACCCTGTTGTTGAGGTAATCCATTTTGCTGCTGCTGCTGAGGAGGAATACCGGGCCCATTGGAGGGATGTTGGTTGAAATTCATGCCGACTATCGCTTCCTCTACAGTAACTGCTGTTGTTTGTTTTCTTTGGAAAAAATTAACACTCACAAAAATTAAGCTTACGTAATGGATTAAGTAATTCGAATACGTGCTGCAAAATCTAAAATTGGTGCAGCACACAGTAAAGAGATAGAAACCGCTGAAAGCTAGCCTTTAAGCTTAGATTAGGTGGTCAGAGCAGCTCTATCCTTTGGTGCTTGTTGTGTATATACATTTTGATTTAAAAATTTGATATGTATTAGGAGGACAAACATGCTGTCCAGTAAAAGTTTATACTTAGAAGGACATGAAATCAAAGATTGAGCCCATGTTCACGTAACGACGACCACAGTCGTTCAAATACTTCTGCACTACTTCCTGAGAAACCTCAAAAAGGGATCTATTTTGTTCTGCCAATGCTTGAATCTGGCCAGGTGGCAACTTCTGAACTGCTTGAGCACCATCAATCAAGTCGTAGATTGGTCTCAACTTGCCTTCTTTTGCCTTATCAACATCAAACAATGAAAGGAAGTAAAGTAGTTGATTATAAAGTGCCTTATCGCTGTATTTGTAGCGCATGATACCCTTGCATCCATGTGCTTTGCCAGACATACCAATACAACGTCTTCCGTACACCGAGATTTGTCTGGTGGTCAACTGGCAAGCAGCGTCATCACAAACAAGCCAGCCTGCGTAGTATAAGGAGATGTGGGTTCTAAGAGCAGATTCCAACTGTGCATTTACTCTCAATGGAGACATGGTGGCCTTACATTTTAAGCAGCTAATCCCATTGGAGTTGACCATGTACTCATTTGATGCTTGAATACCCCCAAAACGGAACTTGGCATCACACTTGCATCTCAAAACAAGATAACTAGCTTGTCTGAAACGTTCGGTATCACTGATATTAGACTCCAAAGGTTCAATTTCACCAAATGCAGCACCTCCCTCGGCATTTCTGGCTCTCATGATGTAACGTCTGGTGTCGATACCAAGCGAGCTTGCAATTCTCACCAAGTCAACACCTTCAATTCTTTCCACCAATCTCTCGATTGGAGCCAAGATTTGCTTTTCTAAATAGTAGTTTGGATCTGGCTTCAAGTCTTGGTTCTTCAACACTTCTTGAATTGCTCTAGCTCTCTCGGCAGGTGTCAGGGAATCCTCGTCTGACTCAGGCTTGGTGATAATGTAACTAATCACACTACCGGCTTTAATGACTTTACCATCGGCTCTTAAACGAAGAGCGACCTGGATTTGAGGCATAGACTTTCCGTTAGGATAATTCTTAGGATCCTTTGAAAGCTTGGTGTTGATCTTAAATTTGTCAACACGGATCTCATTCTGCTTGACTTTGGCACTGGTATCCTCCAAGTATTGGTAGACATCTTGAAGAGCTTGCTCAGGATCCAAATCAGACAAGATCTTGTTCAAGACAAAGGTGGAGGTGTCTTTCGAAAGCTGACAGTACTCACGACGTCTCATATCCAACCCCTTGACTTCCAAAGTAGCTTTTTCCTCACCAGTCTTCTTGTTTACCAGGGCATTCATGGCAGCATATTTCTTCTTTGCATGCAAAAGCAATCTCTTGAAGACATTATCAATGTCAATTTCCAACAATTTATAACGTTCGTTGACTTGAACCTTGAAAGCTTCACCCACCTTCCAAGCATCTTGGTAGTTGTCCGCACCGGTATCAATCATGACCGAGTCAGTATCACCATAGACGACACGCAAACCAGTCAGTTCTGCCAATTGTCTGGTATCCATCAAGATTTCTCTACCCTTGTTGGTAACCATCATAGCCAATGGCTTGGCGTAAAAACGGGAGTTCACGTAACCTAAACAACCGTACATGGAGTTGGCTGTCAACTTCAATGCTTGTTGTTTAATGTCATATTGGGCATTTTCAAAAGCAGTGTTCTTTGGATCTTTAAGCAATTTCTTGACTTCACGACGACGAGAAACCAACTTGTTCAATAACCGTGGCAAAACACCTTGGTCGGATTCTCTATCTGGGAATGAAGGCATGTCTCTATCTTCGTCGTGAGTTCTGTTAAAGGCATCTCTTTCGACCGTGGTGAAACAAATGTTGAATTCTTGAATGATAGATGGGTACAACGAGTTGAAATCCATAACCAATATATAGTTCTTGTGCAACCCTTTTTCTGGTTCAAAAACCAAACCACCTTGATACTTTGGTTTCTTGTTAGATGTCTGGTTAGTGGATTCATCCTCATTGGATTCCATTTGAGCTTGCTGTTGATGGGTAGGGTTCCTGTTGAACTTGCTTTCCTTGTCAGGGACAATGTAATGGTTTCTATAGAATTCGTGAAGCAAAATGTACTCGTTTCTACCGACTCTGGTACCACTCAAGGTATGTGACCATGCATTACCAGCAATGTTGGTCAATTGCTTAGAAAGAGACAAGATTTGGATCATAAATGCAATTTCAGCGGTAATTTGGACCTGCTCCGAGTTCTCAACTAATGCTGTCAATAACAAAGTGGCATCGTCTCCATATTGCTTGTTCAGAAAGTTGATATCAAGAACTGAATGCTTCTTTTGACATGCAATTTCATACATTTCGGCCAAATCCCACGACTGACACTTTGGAGTCAATGACTGACCCATTTCGTTTGCAATGTCACAGAGTAAACGACCTTGGAATATTTCACGGATTTGCAAACTGTTCCCGAAGGAACCTGTATTACGTCCAAACTTCTCTGGCCAAGCTCTTCTATTACGACGACCCAAGGTGGACCATGTGGCCACCTTGTAGTGGTGCATTCTGTGGACAATGACATCCAACGAGATGTTTTCCAACTTGTGGCCAACAAATATATCTGGGTCGGTTCTCTTAATGATAGCAGCAAGGAAATTAAGTAATGCACGTTCGTTGGGGAAGATCTTCAAGTTGAATTCACGCTTGTCAGCCATTTGTTGTAATCCAGGTGGTACGTTGGTACTATGCACAGGTCTCACCAAAGTAATACTATCGGTGGGCCTCAAGTTCTCATCCAATGGGACATCTTGTGGAAGATCTCTGAATGTAGCGAGAGAGACAGAAACAATTTCTTGCTTATTCTGTTGAGTGTTTAACATTGTTTGGACTGAAATTGAGGTGACTGTAAGTGGAGGTGGTGGAGGTGGTTTCTCTGTGATAGGTGTGATAGCTTCTGCGTTGGGAACAGACACCTCCACTTGACAGTGTGAAGTGTTCTGTATGGCGTTGAAGTTACCTTGAGAGATTTCAAGCCAGCATGGACCCATGACATTACGCTGTAAGACAAACGATTCAAAAATACTTGAACTACCACCAAAAACGTGGGAGAATGTTTCACCTTCTAAAGCGTTTGGCAAAATCAAGTTTCTGTTCTTATTAGTCTTAAAAGGAAGCAACACCTTCAAGTATTCTGTTTCGTGCTTGGGAACGTCTGGGATTTCAAATGCATATCTCATCTTTTCAGGTTTACACTTCAAGGACTCCAAATCGAATTGTTCCAAGAGCAAAGGAGTGATTTCCTCGTGGACGTCGAGGGCAGAAACGGGGTCTTCCAAGTCTGGCTCGCCATCTTCTCCCCTTCTGAACTTACGAGGCAAGAAGTACAACTCACGGGCCAAGCCGTTGACTTGAACGACACCGGAGACAAGCTTGCCTTCACGGGTCAAGACCTTACCGAAAAGAAGTAAGCTGCTGTCCACTTCACAGTAGTCTAACCAAAACATCTTGAACGATTCTCCAGAGTCTGTAATGGTGGACTCGTCCATCTTTTCTGTGTGTGTGACATCCGAGTGAAAGGTAGGCCTCAATGGCGAAGATGATGGGATTGGGTTGTGGGTGGCCTTGACACTTGAAAAGTTCCCGATGGTGCTTCTGTTGGAGGAGGAGGCAGCAGCTCTAGGCCTGCGTGCCACCACTATGTCGTCTTCGGAGTCGTCATCGGACTCTTCTTCCTTCATTTCTGGGGTTTCCAGTTTAGGTTCTTCCTGTGCTTGTTCCTCTGGTTCTACCGTGTCCAGTGCAGCTTGGAAAGGTTCCGAGTCCAACTTATCCAGATTCCATGCCTTGATTGGAGACGATGGTTGGTCTATGATGGATACGTCCTCCAAGTCTTCATCATCAATACGGTTTTTCAGTGTGGTTGTGGTGGAAAAGGAAAAATTGGCCTTCTTGTTGGCCTTCTTCTTAACGGTCTTCATGGAGCTGAAGATATTGGCGGCGGCCTTTTCTGTTTTCTGTTTCTTCTTAGGAGCATCGGCGTCGTTGAAGTCGTCTAAAATGTCATCAATGTTGGTGTCCAACTTCTTGACCACAGGAGCAGAATTGACGGGCTTGAAGAAGTTATTGATCTGTGCTGTCTTGGTGACTTTGATAGGCTTGGCTTCCTTCCGTTTCCTCTTCTTTCCACCCACTTCTTCCTCTTCATCGGAGTAGTACTGAGGGCGAGTGCTGTCGTCCCACTCGTCGGCACCGTTGTCAACGTATCCCTCGCCGTCGTCGTCAACAATAAAATCATCCTCCATTAACTGTTTCCTCTTGTGCTCTCTGTAGGTGTCCTCGTCGACTTCGTCATAGATTTCGTCGGCAAATTGTTCTTCTTCGTCCGAGTCAAGCACTAACTTGGAGCCTGACTTCCTAGCTTCTCTGAGAAGCTTCAACTTTTCTCTCTTCAGAGCCTTGGACATTTGTGATGTGGAGTTGATAAATTTTGAAAACGCGTATAAACTTTGGTGATCTTAAAATCTGACGCGTCCCCAATTTAGCTGCCAAACAATAAAACACAAAGAACGTTAGAGATGTTACAGAGAAGGAGAACTAACGATGAGGTACTCAGGTGGGAACATAAAGTGGTTGGATCAAGTGGAAGCATTCACGATAGTGTCAGCATGTTTATTGATAGATGTGTAGAATGTTTAGAACAGCTGTCAGATTTCAGTGTCGCATACGTCTTTCGAAGGACCACACTGAGTTATTAGCATTTCAAGGTAACGTACATGTGGCGAATGTTCAGTTGGAATCTCTGTTCAAGAATTGAGTGTTCTTTGAGATCTACCTATTTAGGTGGTTGGTCACTCGAAAAAGAAGCTCTGGACGTGCTTGACAAAGCAGTTGATTGGCGCCATACACGACATTTGACTAACTTGTCTGATATAACTATTAACTCACCACTCACAAGATGCATAGGAATTCATTTTTATACATAGAACTTGAATGGTCAGGTTACGACAACCCAAGTCATATGCGTTTAAAGAGCCAGTTTGAAAGATCAGGTCCACCTTTATCCCAAGGTGTATCTAATGAGCCAGTTAAGTCAACTACTTAGGTCCATTATACTTCAATGTACCAGTTGGGTCAACCACTGACTTTGAAAAGTACTCACTAAACCCGGTTCTAAAACCGGTCAATGAGAAGCAAACGTCACGGTACTTCAAATTGGCAACAACGACCTCCTTTAACTTTAACCTTAATGGTTACAGCTGCTACCGTAGACTACCTAAATAAGCTCAAATCAAGCTACCTGACTTAAGGTAAGCTATTCTTGCTTATGCTTACAGAACCTCGTTGAATGTCTCTCGATTGGCTGCAACGGTAGCGACATCCATTAGGCTTCCTAATTAGGTAAGCGAGGTGGCGCTGGTATTTACATTTGCGGAGCGCACAATTAAAAATCCCATCACTTAGACCGATAGGACACACACAGCTATGTCGTTCGACTTGGAAGCACAGAGACCGTTTGGAAAGAAGAATGGCAGTCTTAATGACGACGAGGCCATTGAAAAGCTTCAGCTGTTCAGAGATATAGTGGGGAAATTGGGCAACAAGTCCAAGTTCCTTGAGAGGCAAGACACACAGAGCTTACGAGACGAGATCTCCCACATCATATCCCAAGCCCAGACCAACCACAACCAGGTAATAGCATTACGCCACAAGCTTCTGCCGGCAGACACCAAGATCTGCAACCAAATCAGCGAAGAGTTCAAGAGCCTCAAGAACAAGTTTGACATCAAGGTACGGAGATCGAACCCGATTGTCATCGACGAGAACACACCCTTGATAGATGGGGAGAACCAGCAGCAGCAGCTCCAGTCGCAAATCCCAGCGATAAGTGGCAAGGTTTTGCTTGACAACACCCAAGTGGCGGGCATCAGAGAAGAGGAAATCCAGCAGATACACCAGGGAGTGCAGCACAGCAACCAAGCGTTTGTCTTCATCAGCGAGCTTGTCAACGAGCAGGGTGAGCAGGTGGCCACCATGGACGAAAACATCGGCAACTACCTGCAAAACGTCAGGCAGGCGACACAGGAGGTCCGCCAGGGCCACCAGAAACAGAAGAGAAGGTCCAAGGTGTCGAGTTTCTTTCTTATTGGTTTGGTTATCATTGTATTAATAATCGTATTGGGAGTACTCGCTTAGAACAAGTCGAGAAGGCCTACATTGGGGGTTCAGTAACTACAGGAATTTTACTTTTATCAAAACAATCATATTGTAGTTAATGTCAGCATGACACAACAATCATATTGTAATGAGATGTCAGCATAACACAAGGGAACCTGCCGTATGACACATCAAGCAGAAAGCATGTCACTGTGTGCCGCCTTAAATCCATCCTAATACCCAATCTTAATCTAATGCCTTTCCGTACCTTACTCAAATATGCTGAGCTGTCTAGTGAAGGACATGACGTCTCTCACATGCATTGTAATCAGAAAGCAGGGTTTCTGACTGAGAATCTGAGCATACAAAGTCGTCGTCGTCGATCACCGATGAGATCTCACTGAACCCGTCTAAGTCTAGTTCATCGTCTGTGGTCAGTGGCGTCGTGACTCCTGTGGAGTAGCCTTCATCGTGCTCGAGGGGCACCTTTTCATCGGCAAACTCGCCGTCCCGGTAGTGGTCGGCGTAGACCTTTTCCGACTCCTGGAGGTGTCTTCTGCACTCGTGGGCAGCGTTTTCCAAGGTGTCGGCCACCCATTCCAAGAGGGCCTCCTTGTTTTTGAGAATTGCCACTGTTCCGCCAAGCACGGCCCCGGCACTCACTGCTACCTTGATCGAAAATGGAACTGGTCGGTTAGTATGGCTGCCCTATGCCTTCCGTGTCTCCCCCACACACAAATGACTTTCTCCTGCCTATTCCCTACTTACTTGCAAACACCATAATGCTTTTATACTAAGGCGTGGATCAAAATTGCGGAGGCAGATAAATGCGGTGACTAAATACCCTTTAGGAAGCGCTGCGTCAGTGCCAAAAACGATAAGCTACGGTGGAGGGTGACTCACGAATGACTCTGCTACGCCGTTTCAGAAGAAGCGATTTGACTCTGTGTCAGCAACGCAATGCTCCATGTGAGATTCAATTGGAACCACAATATCGAAAGCTTCTCCTATTTGTTTCGATTTGTCAGAGTATATAAATCTGGACAAATTGCTCCTTCGTAACCATACAAGAAAACAGAATGGTGGTGTTCAGCAGACCGCTCAGTGGTACAGAGAACTTCAACAGATGCCGTAACGTCAACGGTTTCTACTCCAACTTCCAAGTCAATGTCAGATATAATGTCAAGTTAACGCCGCAGCTTGTCTTCAAGGTGCTTCGTCTGATAGTCATTGAGTACCATATGTTGGTGTGCAATGTTTTTGTCGAAACTGCCATCAAGAACTATGTCTACACACCGTTGGAAAGTGTTCGGTTGGGGCAGGTGTTAGAGGAGAGACCTGAATCGAACTACTATGAGAATGGAGTGATGAAGGAATCATTTTTCAAGGAAGTCAACGCCATCAGGTTCAAGCACGCCGTTCAAGAGCCCCTATTTAGGTTGTTTTTGATTGGAGAAAACACCTTGGTCGGGTGTTTTGAACACACTACGTCGGATGGAATGGCCGGCTTCCACTTCCACGAGCTCTTTGCTGCCAAATTGAAGTACTACTTGGATGGTGGGGCGTACGAGTATGGGAAGGAACCCGCTGAAATCACCTCTGCAACTGAGGTTTTCAACTTTGAAAACGACAAGCAGTACATCAAGGCCGGCTTGATCGACCCCATTGACCCGTACTTTGAGGATTACAAGTTGGACCACACCTACGGAGACCCCAACTTCCACAACAAGGCGCATCCCGAAGGTCTCCCCCACTGGCCCGGCAGATTCCCTAGCAGGTTCCTGTCAATTGCCTTCAAATTGGTCAACTTCAGTCCTCAAGAGGTGCAATCCCTCTTGGCCAAGTGCAAGAAGAACGGAGTCAGCTTGACCAGCTTCATCGAGGCCGGCTTTGCCCACATGATACAACCCATCATTGGCGAGGGCTTCCACGCCACCTACAAGGTTGCCTTGAACATGAGAAGACTGCACGGTGCCTTCAAGCTGCCCGACCGCAAGTTGATGGCCACCATGGCCCACACCGGGATCGACCAGAGACTTCCTCCCGTCAAGAAGTTGACCTGGGACTTGGTCAAGGAGATCCAGCTGAACTTGACCAAGACCATCGGCAACACCAGGTTGATCAATGTCTCTGCAAAGTTCCAAGAAGCTCACCAGGAAGATCCTCTTGGCGACAAGCCCCAGTTCTTCCAAGGTACCTTGGGTCAGGGAAGAGCAGATGCCGTTAAGATCTCCAACTTGGGGGTCTTGAAGCACGAGTTGATTGACGACGCCGTTTTCACCCAGGACCTCTCGCCTCCTGTTAGTGATTTCATGCTTAGTATTGTCTCTACTCCGAAGGGTGGTATGAACTTTGCTTTGGGGTACTTTGACGAGGACTTTGATGATACCGAGTATGAAAACTTTGACCACATTTTGCCTGACTTAAAGAGGTTGTTATTAGACTTTAACTAGACCAGTTGGTACGCCAACAACTGTTTCACAAACTAGACCAGAAAGTTCTTGCAACTTTGAATGGTTGTTGTTTGGCTTTGACTGGTTGGTGGGCCACCAGTTTCCACAAACTAGACCGGAGCACTTGCCAGACTTTAAGAGGTTGTTGTTAGCCCTTAACTAGATTGGTTGGTAGGTCACCTGCTCCGCAAACTAGACCAGAGAGCTCAATGCTCCTATTAATTACACTTTACTTCATACTAATACCTTTATTGAATATAACTTTTTTAGACCTACTTGGTACCAAAAGAGTAGTCACCAGCGACCCATCTGTTGACCAAATCTAAAGAGTTTTCTGGTTGGTCGTAAGGAACCATGTGGCCGGCATCGTAGACTCTCACGTAGGTGAACTTCTTGTAGTTTCTGACTTCACCAGCCAACTTCTTGGACTCGGTGAGCCAAGGCAACAATGGGGCAGCAGAGAATTCTTCGTGGCCAGAGTACTCCAAGGCATCGGACCATTCGTAGTTACCGATCCAGTTACAGATGTAATCCTTATCACCGGCGTAAAGCAAGACTGGGAGGCCCTTTTCCAAAAGCTCGGCAACGTCTCTGTGGAATGGTCTGGCACCATCACCGTGTCTGGCAAAGTTGAAGAACACACCGTTGTCACAACCAGTGAAGATGTCAACATTAGCACCAACAGCTTCCTTGACGTACTCAAGGTTCAAGTAGTCGTCAATGTATTGTTGTTCAACGTAGCACAAACCAGCTTCGTCTTCACACTTCTTTCTGATGTCGTATGGGTTCAAGCCGGTCTTGGAGTATGGAGTAAACAAAGCTTCACAGGCAAGGTCGGCTGGAACACAGGTCAAGGCAGATTCGTGCAAGTAGCACAAGCTGGCAAGCGCAACACATCTCTTGTAGTCGCCGTCCATCTTGGCACATTGATCCTCGGTCAAAACAGCAGGGTATCCACCTTCACCACAACCCATTGGCTTGTAGGAACCGCTCTGGATTCTGGTGTCGGTGATACCGTTACCAATCAAAACCGAAGCCAACTCGAAAGATCTGTCTGCACGGCCAAGGATTTCGGTAGCAATGGCTGGAATGTAGTGGCCAGCATAAGACTCACCGGCAATGTGGAACTTGTTGTCCAAGAATTGAGGGAACTTTTGGAAGAACAATTCCAAGAAGATGAAGACGTCCTTGGCGGCGGATCTGGTGCTGCCAATTTCTTCACCATTGGTGTAGGAGTAACCGACACCGACTGGTTGGTCCAAGAAGATAACAGATGCATTGTTATTCCAGGAGTATGGGTTGTAGACTGGTTGCAAGGTGGCATTGATGCTGGAAGGACCCAATTCAAAGAACAAACCAGTCAGGGAAGAACAGCCAGGACCCCCGTTCAACCACAAGATGATTGGGTCGGTGGCTGGGTCGTTTCTCGATTCAAAGAACCAGTAGAAAAAGTGCTTGTCCAACTTCTCAACGTCCAAGTAACCAGTGTATTGGTCAACAGTGTCCAAACCCAAAGTTTCTGGCTTGTTCTTCTTGACTCTCAATGCGTGGCCCTCAAAAGCTGGGAGAGTGACGGTTTCAAAAGAGGTGACGGCCTCTCTCAACTTGTTCTTCAATTGGTTGGCCTTCAACCCATACTTCAGGTTGTGGAACTTCTTCATGGCCTTATGGATGGCACCTGCATCAAAGGTGGAGATCATCTCTTCCCAGACCTCAACCTGGGTCATGTCGTGCAATCCCTTAGCAATCTCGTTTTGCAAGTCTGAGAACTGCTGGCCGTGGGCTTGACCGAATTGGATGGACTCTTCGCTGTGGCCTTGGGCAAACCCAAACGCTTGGGCTCCACCAATGCAAAAGCTGGCAATCTTAGCAATTGTACTGAACTTCATGATACACTGCTAATATAAAACAAAATTCCTACCTCTCAATTTGGTGGCAAGGACTTTGGTGGTTATATATAAAATCTTGGTTAGCTTATCATTTTAACCTCAAAAGGGAAGTTGCGCTCGGCTCCGGTGCCGTGCCATATGCCGTGGAAGGGCCTCCGCACTACAATGAGTGCGCACGTGAGCGGGCACGAGTCCCTAGAGGCGCAATTTTGCGCACCTGACCATCTGTCACGTTGAGATAGACCTGGCTTTCTCACCTTTAAGAAACACCCACCTGGTACCAATGGAAGAGTATGAGTTGGAGGACATTGGGCCTCAAATCAGAAGTCGGCAAACAGGAACCTGGATCAACCAGGAGAATGTCGATCAAGTGAAAAGATTCCATGAGTTTCGAACCGTCGATTGGGTGGAGGACGAGTTGAACGAACACAGGCAACGACTCTCAAAAGTGCAGAACATATCACCCACCACGTCGATAAAAGACCGATTATTTACCTTGTCTCAGAATTGGCTTATCTTGGCATTGATGGGGATCATCATTGGGTTAATTGCAGGCTTTTTGAATATCATCACCGCATGGTTGGCCAGTTTAAGATTGGGGTACTGCTCCTCGCATTGGTATCTCAGCAGGCAGTTCTGTTGTTGGGGAGAAGGGGAGGAAACGTGCTCGGCATGGAACGAATGGTCGTCCTTCTCGTTCCTCAACTACGTCACGTACCTCTTGATCTCGTTGGCCTTTTCCTTTTCTGCAGCAACCCTCGTCAAGTTCTATGCACCAACCGCCGCCGGATCTGGGATCTCTGAGATCAAGTGTATTGTCAGTGGGTTTGCCATGGAGGGTTTCTTGGGCTGGTCCACATTATTGATCAAAAGCATCGGGTTGCCTTTGGCTATTGCTTCGGGCTTGAGTGTGGGGAAAGAAGGACCAAGTGTGCACTATGCCGTGTGTGTTGGTAACAACATCACCAAGTTGGTGAGCCTGTATCGGAGATCGGCCAAGAAGGCCCGTGAGTTTTTGACAGCCACTGCTGCTGCAGGTGTTGCTGTTGCGTTTGGATCTCCAATGGGCGGTGTGCTTTTCTCCATTGAGGAAATCTCCTCTGTGTTTGAATTGTCGACCATCTGGAAGTCGTACTTTTGCGCCCTTGTTGCTGTGGCCACCTTGGCTGCCATGAACCCTTTTAGAACAGGGCAATTGGTCTTGTTTGAAGTGACCTATGACACCAACTGGCATTACTTTGAAATTCCCTTGTACATTCTCATTGGAATCTTTGGTGGTGTTTACGGGATTGTGGTGTCCAAATTCAACATACGTGTCACCTCTTTCCGCAAGAGATTTTTGAAGTCCCATGCCGTTAGAGAAGCAATAACGTTGGCCATCTTGACTGCCAGTTTCTCCTACTTTAACGAATACTTGAGATTGGACATGACAGAAACCATGGAAATCCTCTTCCATCAATGTAATGCCACCTTTGAACATCCCATCTGCCATGCCGATTCAAATAAAACCAAAATCGTTGCTTCCTTGCTTTTTGCAACTGTGGCAAGAACTTGCCTTACCATCATCACGTACGGTTGCAAGGTCCCTGCCGGGATCTTTGTGCCGTCCATGGCAGCGGGTGCCACCTTTGGAAGAGCCTTGGGGATCTTGGTCGACAAGTTGTACACTGCCCACCCTGACTCTCTGATTTTCCTTACTTGTCCAACTAGTGGAAGATGTATTATTCCAGGGACTTATGCGTTTTTGGGTGCCGCTGCAGCCCTTAGTGGGATCACCCATTTGACAGTCACTGTGGTCATCATTATGTTTGAGTTGACAGGGGCACTCCGTTACATCATCCCCACCATGATTGTTGTCGCGATCACCAAGGCCATCAATGACAGATGGGGTGGCGGAGGAATTGCCGATCAGATGATCAAGTTTAACGGGTTACCGTTGATCGACACCAAAGAAGAGTTCAAATTTAACACCACAGTTGAGAGCTGTATGTCCACTATTCTTACCGCCTTCCCAACCGACTTGAAGGGAGCCGTCACCTTGGAGATCTTGAAGCAAACTCTTGCCAACACAAAATGCCGTGGATTTCCCATTATAGAGAGCCCCGAGAACCTCAAGGTGGTAGGGTTTGTTCTGAGAGTAGACTTGGAGAGCTCATTGCAGACATATTCCGATTATGACCATAATACAAAGGTATACTTCAAAGACACACACGAGGATGGAATAAAGTTGAAGAATGTTGTCAACTTCTCTCCGATATCTGTGAATGTTGGCGTCTCGCTCGAGTATGTGTTGGAGATCTTCGTCAAGGTTGGTCCTAGATACATCTTAGTTCAGACTGACCAAGGACAACTTGCAGGTTTGGTTACAAGAAAAGACATTCTTCGGTATGAGTACACCTTGCACCATCTTCACAATCACGATGAACAATTACAAGTCAAGTATGATAGCATAGAGAAAGCAGTGTGGGACATGATGGTACTTCTTTCCACCAACTTTAAAAGAAATATGGGTAAATTGATCTATAACGATGATCAGAGGTTCTTATAAATAGACATATAGATGAATGTTAGGTTCAGCTTGGTTATAAATTAGTGTGCTGTGGAGTGTTTGGAGCTACTCTTCGTCTCTGTTCAATGTCTCATTATCGTTCTATACATTAGGTTCTAAAAGTCATCGAAACTCTTTATCTTGATGCACTACTTGTCCTAGAGCCTTCCAAAGCTCTCTATCTTGATGCAGAACTTGCCTCAGCAACGTGAACAACTACATATCCTTCCATTTCCCATTGCCCTTGTACTGTCCGTACAATGTTTTGTAGTATGCCTTGCCAGGAATGTCCAACGAGGAGTTCACCAAGTTAAGTTCGTTCTGGGAAAGAACATCAAACATCATGTACACACCAGGCATTAATTCCTCAACAACAAGGTTGTCAAAGTTATACTTCAAGTTGAAGTAAATGTAGTTGACCATGAGGATAGGCAAATGTCTTCTCAAAGCCTTCTTGAGAATGTTTGCAACCGAACTAAGGGAGTTTTTTGCAACCTCCCTCAGGAATTGGTTGGGGTCACACAAGTTGCCCAACAAACGAGAGTAACTGGCTGCTGCTGCCTTGCTAGAGGAGACTTGACCAACCAGCTTCAAAGTTAATGGTTGCAACAAGGAGATGAAGACACTAATCACCAAATGGTGACGGGAATTAAGTTTGAATCTGTGGAAAAGTAGCACATGAGACATAATTTGGGTGGTCTTCACGTAGGCATCGGGCGAGTCCTTCAACTGGTTGCCAAATAAGGATGCAAGTTTGGAGATCAAGGTCAAGGTCTGCTCAATAGAGTATTGGTTGAAGAGCCAGCTCTTGTTGACAAGAGAAGTTCTCAAGACCAGGATGACCTCAAGCACAGAGGCTTCCGACATGCGATCGATGTTTGCAATGAAAATGGATAAGGAGGCTGCAAACAAGTCGCCGGTGCTTGGGTCGTTTCTCAGCTCCTGGATAAATGCACAGATGGTGGAAATGAAGGTGGAGATGTTGGACTCATTCATCTCATGGCTCGACTGGAGGACAAACTGGTAGATCTGGGTGAACTCGGCAGAGCCCAAACGAACCAAGTACTCGGTCAACTCTTCGGTCAAATCGACTCCCTTGGATGCCAAGGTGAAGTATAAGGTAACCAAGTATATAGGGTGGTCATTTTTAAATATTATGGTCAACAAGTTGAACAACTTCTTCTGCAAGTCAAAGCACTCTGTGGTCTGGATGACACGGCCAATGGACTTGATGGACATCAACAAGTCGTCTCTGCTGCTCTCGTCGTAAAGCTTAGCAACTGCTCCCAAAATCCAAATAACACTGTTCATTTCCTGCTGAATTAAGTTCTTGGAGATGATTTCGTTTAAGGTTTTGGAAAGACTGGAAGATAAAGTTGAAGTAAAAGCATTGGCTTCTTGCTGCAACTTTTCTTCGTTGAATTTTGGAAGTAAATGCAAGGCAATTTCAAGACTAGGCAAGATCTTGAAGTTCTTGAACTTGAACTTGGAGTCCTCAGTCAATTCTTTCAATACTGCTGATTTCGAGGTGATGTCACTGTTGGAGTCCCAAACCGTTTCAGCAATCTCCAACGAGATTCTCTTGCCTTCGGCGCTTGAAGATCCAAGTAACAGCTTGCACTGTTGGAAATCACTCAAGGAAATACCACTCACCAAGTGCTTGAGAGCAACTCTGTATTCGATATTGTCACTCTTTGCAAGTGCAAACAACTTGGAGATGAGGGCCTTCTTTTGGCGTCTTCCGTAGCACTGGATAGGAACAAGCGGTATCGACGTTGTGAGGTTTAAGTCGAGATGCTGTTGGACGTGGTTGAGTAAGGTATGGGTTAACTTTGGTTGCTCGTAGAAGTACTCCAGGGAAGACAAGTAGTTGACCAATTCGTCATTGGAGAGCTGCTCAAAGACACAGTCAATGAACTTGTCCAAGTTGGCCTGGTCAAAAAACGTTTCCAAAGCTACTATCCATCTGCCCAAAATGTACTTGACGTTTTGCAATTGAGAAAGGAAAGAGGCCTGGATGTTGAAAGAACACTCGCCTCTGAGCTCGCTGAATCTCAAGACAGTATAGAAGTAGTATTCGTTGGAGGATGGGACGGACAATCTGGATTCCACGTCAAAGTCCAATCCAAATGCACATAAAAGATAGTAGTATACTTCCCAGAATTGGTCTGCTTGCTTGAAGATGGCGGGGTTGTTGATGAAGGGTCTCAAGGACTCGACTTTTGCGTAAGCACACGAGTTCAAACCAATTGCCAATGCCCTCAACAAGGTGAGGTTGTTATCTATTTCGATAACCTGGTCAAAAAGCTTCTTCAACTGGTTGGAAGATAATGAGTCCAAGTTGGAGGAAACAAGCTTGATATATTGGTCGGACCCCCACACCTTGTTTTTGGAGATGGCATCCAACCATACCGTCGTGAAAAAGTCTGTGAATTCTCTACCCTTCAAGTATGCTTGAAGAATCTTTTCACCAATGTTGAGAGAGAGGTCTGTGTCATTAATGGCCAACAATTGGAAGATCTTTGGAGCGTACTCGATTGTCAACTCAACATCCAAAACAAGTAAGTGGGAAATCAACTTCCAGTTGATTTGCTCGGGAACCTTTTCGTCAATTTCGCTCGAGTATATGGATTTCAAGAATCCAGAAGACAAGGTCTTGTTGTTCAAATGAGCAGATAAGATGGACAATAAGTCTTCTGAGATCTCCGTGAACTTTTCATGGGAAACTATCACGATGAACAAGGCTTCACAGATATCGATTGGTTGTGATATGATGGTGATTTTAAAAAGCAAGTTGATGTTGTCAATGGTGACAGACTTGGCTTCGGATGCGAGGAGCTGCTTGATGTTGGCAATAAAGTACTTTTCAACGTACTCGTCTATGCCAAACAAGAAATCATTGAGGATGTTGGACAAGGTGATGGAGTCTTGCACCAACATCAAGTTCAATAAGCTGACAAGGTTGTCGCTGATGAACTTGGAGTAGTTCTTCTTGGAGAAGGAATTGGTGAGCTTACTGTTCTGGAGGTTGACCAAGGACTTGATGGTGAAGGTCCACTCGGAGGGGACCAGGTCTAGTTTCAAGGCGTTAGTGCTGTAGGAATTCAATAATGCAAGAATGGAGTGTTCGTCTATCTCAATGTAGACCAGGTCCTTGGCCAATTGTGTGAATTCAAAGACCTGGTGCCACAATGGGGCGTCTGGCTTCTCGAGTACCACCGTCAATAGATCGATGAACTTCAAGTTTGTGAATATTCTGTTTCTTGTCTTCTTGTTTTGATCCAACGCCCTCCAGGTCTTGATAAAGAGCTGCCACACGGTTGGGTCGTACTTCCACTGCTTGAAGGCATTGGAAGCCTGGCCAAGTCTATCCACCAATAATTCGAAAATGAAGACGTCTTTATTTGGCAAGTAGACGCCCAGGATCTTGTCGTCTAGAAGCTCGTTGCCTGTGGCAACGATTTCTGGTAGCAAGGTGTCCTTGGACCTTAGGAACTTGGTCACCGATTCGGAGCTAGTGAACATGGCTGTAAAAATGATTTTGCGATGAGCATGAAACATGTAGACAAAAATTGTGAGTTACAAGATGGGGTAGAGACGAGCAGAGATGCGATGAGGGTTTCAGAGGGAAAGGCAACGTTACTAGGTTGGGCACGACGTTGGCTGGTAGTTCTTGTACGAAAAGTGTGCTTGCAACAATCTCGCTAGTGCTGACGAGCAGCCTACACAACAGTCTTTATGATTTTTTTAATCCTATACCGTATATAATCTACAAGGTCGACTTCGCAAGAGTGCTTAGATCAACAAGGTTTCAATCTTGTCCTTGATGGCGTAGATTTGGGTCTTGATGGAGGAAGCGTCGTTGGAAGTGACGGAAGCAGCAATGACTGGTCTGGAAACACCACAAGCTCTACCGAGAGCAGCCTTGGAAGGAACAAACACATAAGGAACGTTCTTATCTTCACACAACAAAGGCAAATGCAACAAGATTTCAATTGGCTCGGTGTCGGCAGCCATGATGATGAATTCGGAAATACCTCTGTTCAAGGTCTTGGTGGCTTCGTTAGCACCCTTCTTCAATTGTCTCAAGTTTTGAGATTGTTGAACAACGTCCAAGATTTGTTGAGTCAAAGCAGAATCTGCCAATGGGAAGGCCTTTGGGTTTGGAGCAGACATTATTTGAGTATTGTTTAGAATTATAACTTATGTTTAGGAAGGTTCCTTGCAACTAAGCTCACCAGTATCTATAATGGAAGAGTTTTTCAAAAGGGAGAGGAAAAAAATCCAGAGACCTCATCGCCCCCGGCAGAGCGAGTTCCCTCAAAAAAGAAGACCCACGTTTACGCGGGCGTCCCGCCGCCGCGAGTACGTGTGAGTCTGCGCCAGAAATTAAATTTAAAGTCAACGAGGGAAAAACAATTCCAAAACGGAATATTTACAACTACTCAACGTAAAACAATTAACATCCATAATGTCTGATTTATGGTAAGTTGAACACTGGGGAGCCGGATTGGATGTTGCATGGGGCGATAATGAGAGGAATTGGGGATAGGCACGGGCAGAAGCGGGATTGATTGATTGATTGGGGAGGATTCTACGACGACATGTGGGTTGGGCCCAGAGCAACAGCTCAATGGCCACGCCCAAGCGTGGGCAGCAGCGTGGCGTCCCGGGCAATCGAGGAGCTTACAATTGAGGGAGCAGGGCGCGAAGCAGAAGCACGGCGCCGAGCAAAGGGCCGTTGGCGGGGCCTCCTCCTCCAATTGATTGGCGCTGGACGGGAGTCTATCTACGTTGAGGAAATCCTTATCAATTGCACTGCCAATTTTTTTTTCCAACCTTTTTCATTATCAGCGACCAGCGCATGGCGCCCACCAATCAAAAGCACACGAAGGCAAATACTAACGACAATGTAGTCCAGTTTACGCACCATTCTTTGGTTCCATTGGTTGTGCTGCAGCCATCATCTTCACCTCGTTCGGTGCTGCTTACGGTACTGCTAAGTCCGGTATCGGTATCTGTGCCACCTGTGTTTCCAGACCAGACATGTTGATTAGAGGTATTGTCCCAGTCGTCATGGCCGGTATTATTGCCATTTACGGTTTGGTTGTCTCCGTCTTGGTCTCCGACTCCCTTAAGCCTGTCCAACCATTGTACACCGGTTTCATCCAATTGGGTGCTGGTTTGTCCGTCGGTTTGTCTGGTTTGGCTGCTGGTTTTGCTATTGGTATTGTTGGTGACGCAGGTGTCAGAGGTACCGGCCAACAACCAAGATTGTTCGTTGGTATGATTTTGATTTTGATTTTCGCCGAAGTCTTGGGTTTGTACGGTTTGATTGTCGCCTTATTGTTGAATTCTAAGGCCGACGCAGGTAACATTTGTTAAGCGAGCACTACACTGGCTTCCCCATAGTTGCAACATCCCGCTTGTGTCTCGGGGAAGCCTAGGTTTTCACTTCTCTGCTGGACAATAATGACTATCTTAGAACTTCGTCATTCCAACGTCGATCAATCTGTTTTTATTGAAAAAAAAAAAGAATTGGAAGGGTGTATACGTTTCCAAATATACAATTAATATAAAGAATTTTATACTAGGTGGGTGTAGCAATGGGGCACGAGCTTCAAAGTCTACAATCAATCAGTCCAGTAAATCTACATAGTTGTACTCGTTAGGTAATTCATTCTATACAAGTCATCTACTACCTCATTATATCTTAATGTACCCTTGGCCAATCTTGCAAGTGATTTCGTTCCTTATCGTCTTCAACAACTCTTTTGTGTTCAGTGGAATTGCAAAGTTCTTATCTTTAAGGGCTTGTCTCCAATCGTATGAACTAAGAGTTGGTTCGTAGTGGCCAATGGCATGTTTGTACAAAGCTTCGCCGTCGTTTACCTCCGTCGAGTTTCTTTGACTTTCGTAGGTGTTGATGAACTCAATCAAGATGACCAAGTTGGGCAACTCAAAGTTGTAGTTGACGTCCACCAAGAACGGTAACACTTGGGCAAAAAGAAGTGGCACAAACTTCTTGGGCATGTAGTTGAACTTCAACAAGTGGACCAACTTCTTCAATGCTGTGGTCTTGTCGCCAGTTTCCAACGTCTTGTAGAATTGAAACAAAACAGCGTATGGCGAGATGCATTGCCTGATAATAGGATGGACCTCGAATGCTTCGTCCACTTGGTTATCCACAATGTTGTTGATCAAGTCGTCTTCAATGGGTCTATTGTTGATCAAACTATCCATAAAGATAAGTTCCCAGATAATGTGGTGGACCTTCTTGAACCCGTCGTTGACTTGAAGGTCCACGTTCCCCAAACTGGTTGGGTCAAAAGATTTGACAAGCATGTTGAGTGCCTCGTATAGCATCCCATCATCTAAAGACTTCAACCCATGCACATAGTAAAGTTCACGCGCCGTCTCAACCAAGTTTGCCTTGGCACAGACGGTAAGGGCCCACTCCAAGTCGTCGTTGGTCTTGTTTTGAAGAATAGGCAAGGTATCGGCAATGATTTCCCTGTTGTGATTGCTCGAGTTGTACGACGTTGAAATGTCATCGTTCAAAAGCAACCCAACACCAACAGATGCTAAATCGTAGATGTTCAAACACTCATATGCATGCTTAATTAAAAAGTACTCAGAAATGGTTCTTTTTTCAATTATATCCTCCAAGGTCTTAGGTTCGTACTTGTAGTACCCAGTGAATGCACCCTTCAACTCCAAGAGTTTGGAGACAGTGGCAGCAGTTGGAGGGTCAAACTGCTGCAAGGTCTTCAATACCAAAAGGAAGTTGCCCTCCAAGATATGCTTGAAGCAAATGTCTGTCAATGAAGTCAGGTCTGTGTCTTCAAGCTCCAAGACGGGCTTGAGTTGAATGGCTTTCTTGAAGTATGTTTGATAAGACTTCTCGTCATCTCTAACCTGATATAAGGAAAATGCAAGTAATAATTCGTACCATGAGTTGCAGAACTCTGCAATGGAGTTGGTCATCCCGGTGATAACGTAGGACAATTCAACAATTTGTCTATAAATGGATTTGTTGTCTTCCTGGACATCTCTGCGAGACACCAACAGGTCTCTGAACTCACACGCCAAAAGTTTCCAGTCCTTAAAGTTGCCCTTCAAGGATAACCCATTGTAATTGGCTATCAAGTTCTGCAAGTCAGATATTATGGTGAAAAGAACTGGGTCGGACACTTCCAACTCTTGGTATTTGGATCCTTCGATTGCACCTTGTGCTTGTTCAAACGACCCTCTTACCAACAATGAACTGAGCAACACATTCCAAAACTGCAAGTGTTTGTATGGTTTTGGAGTTTCGTAAATTATGGCTTCAAAAAACTCTTCGCTCACCTTGATGTCGTAGGCATTGATCCACTTGCCTAGCAATTCAGGCTTTTGGTTTGGAGTCCGGTAGAAGATGTTGGCCTCAATACATTCCAATATCGAGAGCACATACTCTAATTCTGGATTGGAGTTGATTGCGTCGGTTTCGTTCAAGCTCACCACCAATTGCTTAAGAGTCTCCACAATGCTTGAAAACGCTTCGTCCACTTGGCGCTGGTTCTTTTCGAAGCGGTAGCTGTGTTCCAGTTGCTTTGTGATCAAGCCAATTTGCTCTTCTTCGGGTTTTTCCAACTCGATTCTTGTGATGTTGTCTCTGCTTAAGCGCTCGATGATCTTGTACAAGGAATTGACATATGGGATGTACTGCTCGACATATTCATCTTTCGGACTCAAACTGGCCTCGTACTGTGCAACGTCAAACTCAATCTCAAGTGGTTCTAACGACACCAACCAGTCGTTCAAGTCAATGTAATCCTTGTCACTGACGAAAACACTGCTGTCAAAGATGCCTGACTCGTACTGTCCTCCCTGATTCAACTTGTTGGAATCGTCCGAAAGTCCTTCGGTTCCAGAAGATTGCTCTAATTCATCATCATCTTCTGGAATCTCCAACATCTCGATATCGTCGAACCTCCGGTTGTTGGCTTCGAGCTCGCTCATGGTGGTACTGTTTGGTCTGGTTGTTGTGATGTTTTTCAAAATGTAAAAAGTCGTGCGCGAGGAATATCCACCAGTGTCAGGGAAGGCCATTTACAAGACGTTCTACATTGAGGGTCGTAATGCTGAGTTAAGTTGAGTTGGCTGGTCATTTCAACTTGAAAGATGCTTCTATATTAATTGCCTGTAAAATCAAGTGTGTGTACTTTTTTGTTGGTGAATTCTTAGAGTGAAGATTTAAGGTAGTGCTCTCTATCAGGCAAAGTTAGATGCTCTATAGATGAGCGACTCCAATTTGAGGCGATTTTTATACCATTTTCCAGTCGCAGTGGAGGCAGGATCCTTTTTGTAGGTCTCCAACACTTCTTTTAATCCTCTTGAGTCTAAAATGGTGGACTTTTCTTTAATGAAATCCATACCTCCAAACCTTTTGCGCTTAAAGGCACTCAGTTCGTGATTGAATTTGGTGGTTAGCAGGTCAGTTTCTCTAATTGACTCTGCTACCCAACCAGATGATACTTTTGGCATTGGAATAATTCTGTAGATGGCACCGTTTAATGTGCCTATGACGTACAGTTGGGGGTCCTCTTTGAAGTAGATACAATTGACTTGGTCCCATGCGAGATTGATGTTCTTTGAGCTAAACACCTGCTGCTTGCCGCTCTTAGTCTTGAACTCCTCAATGACAAAGTTCCCAAACCCATCTGCATATGCTGTTCGGCCCTCGTGGAGATCCAGGCAAGTCAACAAATGCTCATTGCTTCTGGGTGGATACTGGACTAGTTTGATGGTCCATTTGTTCATGTCGTCTTGCTCAATCGTCCCTCTTACTATTCCAGTAATGTCTGTGACGCTGATTTGATTACGCCTAAGGTCGATTGAATGGGATATGGCAAACATGGGGATCTTCACATCTTGAACTTCGCGAGTGACAGCTATCTCTTCATTGTCATCAATCAGGTATGTCAAAACAATAACCATATTTCCCACCAAACTAAAAGTCAAGTCATCAACCCACTGGATGTGCTGAATCACGCACTCATTGATGTCAATATCGTAGACATGGGTCAAATGAATCTTCTCTTCCACTACTGAAAACAAGTAAACGAGGGTGTTATTGAACGGGTTCCTTGCAAGTACCAATAACGGTGCACCTTTAAGTTGCAACTTCAGATCCTCATATGTTGGAAATGCAATTATATCGACAAATTCAATTGGTGAGCCGTTCAGGAATTTGTCAATTGGTTTCATGTTTGAATTAACGAAGAGTTCGAGATATGAGTGTTTCACAGGTTCGCCAGTATCGTCTAGCTTGGTTTCGTGAGAAATTGCAACAGAGTAGTCCCTCAATATCAAACTCTTGGTGTAAGTTGCATTAGAGTGATGCTTCTTTTCTGTTAAGGTTCCGACATTCTTCACAGAATAAGAAGTGAGAACCTGTTGCTCGATCAAGGTAAAGATTTGGTTATCGCAGCAAGCAACATCAGTAATCTCGTTGTCTTCCAAGAGCTTGCACAATCTGTGGAAATTAGCAAAGGAATCCATTTGCAAAGTGTAAACTTCTTGATCCGTATACAACAAAACTCTGCCCTCTGAACACTTCAATTTTGCTGGATCAGTCAATTGGGAAATGGTTACAGACCCTTCATACTCTAGCAATTCGTTAAATCTGGTTTCAGATAATAAGCCATCCGCGTCCATGCTGACAATGTAGTACCAATTCTCGTCTTTAAATGCAACAGTACTTACCCATGTTGAATTGTCAGGTAAAGTCCCAGAGGTTACCTCTTCAAATTGAGTGGTGAATCTGAATACCGAAAACGAGGAATCAACCCAAACGACAAATATTATAGGTTCCCCCTGGTCCACAACATTCATGTCTAGTACGTCTTTTGGATTTTCTAAAACTGCTAGTTCATTGTCTTTGTATGCCTTGAAGTGATCCTTTGTGACATAAAATGCAATAGAATTGGCAAAACTTCCCTGTATAATCTCGTCCTTGTGAACCACAACGTCATTCCTAACAATTCCTCTGTCACTTATCAATAACTCGTTTGAAATGTCAAAAACTTGGTAGCCATTATAGTTTGTTGAAGTAAGCTCAAAATCCTCAACTACTATATTACTTCCGTTAGAGGTGTCGCTCACCACAAGCTGGCCATCAAAGGTATTGATGACTTCGAAGTAGTCCATTAAGCTAATCTTGCCCGACACTCTGACGTCAAATTTGCCATATGAAAGTTTGACAAATTCTCCGTTTTCGTAACCACCTTGGCAGGTGAATATCTCCCCATTTCCAACTTGCAAGTCAAGGATTGGTGTTGTGTTAGTCTCAAAGTGGTTGACGTGTATATGGGGCTTTTTTGGAAGTACTTGGAATAAGATTGAGCTAGAATACTTGGATGCCAAGTAGAAGTAACTCTCTGATATGTGATGCAACCCATTGCGGATCGGTATGGAGGACTTACCCAATCCCACAAAGTCAAACCTAGTCACTGTGAAGGATTTCCTAACAATCTCCAAGTTCAAGTTTATGAGATAGGTGTTTCCCAAGTTGGAAACAAGCAAAGTTCTGGAATCGTCAATCTTGGTGTATGCCAGGAATGTCTCCTTTAATAGCTCAACGGGAATGGCCTTGGTTACCACAGACTTATTGTCTGAACTGAGTGTTGAATCGTCCTTGCCTTCACTCCAGTCTGGAAGTTGCACCGTGGAGTCCTTAGTAGGGAAGTAAAACAAATGGGTGGATGTCATTACTAGCACACCACCACTTGGAACCGGAATCAAACACGACGGTGGGACCTCGAACTCCTCAAACTGCTTGGTCATGACCAACTTGCCTCCATCAGCCACTTCGTAGTACCTCAAAGAGAAGTTAAACTCAAAGTCCCTGTAAAGAACGGCAATGGTGGAGTCAGCGAGGACCTCGATCCTCTGGATGGAGATGTCTCCAAGGTAGTTTGTACCCCAATGTATACGGCCCGGGTCTTGCCTTTTGTCCTCGATGAAGTCTATCACGGACTTCTGGTCCCATTGCAAGACCATGAGTCCGCCTGTTGTTATGCTCAAGCCGACGTGCTCCCCCAATTGAGTGAACAGTGGAGGAGTGTCTATACTCACCTGCTCGCCCGCCAACTTGAGCCGGGACACCAAGCGAATTGACATTTCTCCTTGGCTCAGATACGCTATGCCAACGGTGTTTGCGGTATCACAGAATAACAATACCTGGTGCTCTCCTATCTTCAAGGGGGTAATCGCCACCACCTTCTCCGACCAGTAGGTGGAGCAGAGCTGCTTTTTGTCGTGGCTCTTCAAGTCAAAGTCGTACACATATATCCCATCTGGTTTGACCTGCACCAACACCTCGTTTATGTAATCACCAAAGTGGCATAGTAGGGAAATGTCGGGAGTGTCGGCCCCCTTAACTTCGCTAAGCAAATAGTCCATCGATGCTTGTTTGATATCTCAGATCACTATTTGACTTTTGTGTTGCGGAAAATGAGGCTGTACTAAAATAAACAGGAGCGATACTTGGGTTATAAATTGACTCCCTTCTAACCAGCGAATGATCTAACTTGAGGTAGAATGAGTGCTACTATTGTCCGTGGTAACTCTTTGCTGGGTCGCCGAGCCAGTTCCCTGGGCGTTACGCCTGGTCAGACAGTAGCAATGGCGGAGTCTACAGGCTCTCCCTCTGGCGGCTCCAGAGAAGCTCATGAATCCAAATGGAACTTGAAGAACCTAATAAGGAGACACTCGCTCAAATCCGGAGGAGTCGGCACAGCCTCTGCAAGAAACCAACCTTTGGCAACGACCCTGACTCTGAAGGCTGATTTAACTCCGCCGCAAATAGCCGCTGTTGCTTCACCTTCCAATGCGTCTCGTAAGACTGTTTCCAGCACCAGCTCTGGCGCAAGCAGCCCAGACTCTACTGTAACCAACTGCCCCTGTTGCGGAACCTTGTTGACTTATCCTTCCAAATTTATCAAATTCAGGTGTTCAGTATGTGAAACGACTAGCGTCCTTGCAAAGTACGACCCCAGTGTGCTAGACAAACCAGAAACGACTATTTTATCCTACAAACTTGTTAAGGACATGGTGGATGAGTGTCTTAACAAAGCCAGAATAGAGGGATCCACCAAATCGCTACACGAGATCTTTGATCCGTTATCCAAGATTCTTTATCACCTGTTCAAGTCCTTCGCTTGCTTGAACCAATCTTTCAAGACGAATCCTAACCAGACCAAACCACATTACTCGTCTCTGAACATAAATTTTGCCGATGTCAGAAAGACTTTTAACCTCTTGCTCAAGTTGCCAACCAAGCGGCCCTTGTATAATGCATTATGTGGAGCCCACGACTTGACAAGAAGAGTCTACATTTACAGTGCCTGGGAGGATGATCCCAACTCTTTGCATTGGCTCTTGATATTGCTAGACATTCCGTTCTTGGCCAACTCATTGAATGAGCCGTCCTCCAGAGAACACCCTCCAAAAACCATCTTTAACAGCCCAGAGATCTGTGGACTCACGTACGATATCCTCAAGCGGACATTGGGTATTTTGCTGAGCTTAGTAGCTCAAAAGAGCATCACATACGTTGCGAGCTGGTTTTCAAGGTTACCAAGTTCTGATTTTATCCAAAAGATAGACTTGATCAACTTGTACATCACATTCCACTTGAGAAAATACTTTTACTTGGCCAACTCCAAACCTGCAAACAGACCCACGTCCGCGTACATGGGGAACGCCGACTCTGAGCGAGATTTACAACATTTGGACGAGCTACCAATAAAGGAAGATGTTGATGAGGAGGATTCGATATTCTCTTCAACCTTCACCAAGCCCAAGAGAGTTCCGTCCTTCAAGAAAATCAGAATCCAGCAGTACAGCCAGAACTGGCATATTCGGACGCTGTTAACAGTATTGTCACTCTTTTGGCGTGCCAACTCGATTAGAGGAGACCAAAAGGTATCGCCATCCAGCTTTTACAACTCGTTGGTGGACTTTGTCAACATAAAGTTGGACTTTGATGCATGGCAACTGTTTAGTCGCAAGCGCAACTCCGTCAATATTGGCCATCTCCCTGGTTTTAGTTCAAATGCGGACGGTTCCAATGATCTTTCTGCAGTTTTAGAGTATATCCAGGGTACAAACAGCAAGGGAGCACCACCATTGTCACCATACTATTTTTGTCAATATCCATTTCTGATCTCACTTGGTGGAAAGATATCGATATTAGAATACGAAGCACATCGACAAATGGAGAGAAAGGCAGAAGAGGCATTTATAAACTCCCTAGACAAGAGAATTGCCATAGACGTATATTTCCGTGTCAAGGTACGTCGAGACCACATTGTCCAAGATTCTTTGAGTGTCATGAAGGCAGCCCTGAAAGATACATTGAAGAAGTCGCTCAAGATTCAGTTTGTGGACGAACCCGGGATTGACGCCGGTGGACTAAAGAAAGAGTGGTTTTTGCAGTTGACAAGAGAGATATTCAGTCCTCATACAGGAATGTTATACAACGTTGAGGATTCAAACTATCTTTGGTTCAACCTCCAGCCAGTTGCCAACTTTGAAATGTACACCTTGTTTGGGTCCATTTTGGGACTTGCCATTTACAACTCCACAATGTTGGATCTTCAATTCCCCACAGCCATGTACAAGGTTCTATTGGGAGCTTCGTTGACATTTGACGACTACAAAGAAGTATTTCCTGTTACACACTCCAACTTGACCAAATTGAGGCTGATGTCTGATGAAGAATTGCAGGCTGTGGCACTTACGTTTGAGGTAAGCTACCAGGATAGGCACGGCAAACACAAAACCACCGAAATAGTAAAGAATGGCTCCAACATTGAGGTGAATCGAGACAACTTAGAAGTGTACATTGAAAAGTACTGGAAGCATTTTCTTGTCACTGGGGTGTCTGTGCAAGTGGAGGCATTGCGCCAAGGGTTTCTTAACGTTGTTGGAGGGAATGCCCTTTCGCTTTTCCTGGCCGAAGAGATCCACCTCATTTTGTGTGGTACAGAGGAGACCGACATTGACGTGGAAATCCTCAAATCAGTGGTCAAGTACACGGGCTGGGACTCGCAGGATGCTGGAAAACATAGCACCGTTGTCCAATGGTTCTGGGAGTACTTCACGTCCCTTTCACCAAGTGAGAAGAAGAAGTTGTTGGTCTTTGTGACGGGTTCAGACAGGTTGCCGGCAACCGGAATCCAGAACTTAAGCTTTAAAATAAGTTTGCTAGAACATGGCAAAGACAGCGACAGGTTCCCTCAAGCCCACACATGTTTCAACGAGCTAGCTTTGTACGGCTACAAGTCGAAAGAAAAGCTTATCGAGAAGCTCTCTCGGGCAATATATGAGAGCGAGGGTTTTGGAATTAAATAGGTAAGGGGTATTACTAGATTTGAAGTATATGTGTAGGTGTCTTAGAACGTAATTACTTTCTTTAAGATTCACCTCATTTGAAATGGCGTGTTGCATCTGGAACTCACCTCCAAGCGAATTGCTGCAAATTTACAGAACGGCGCGAACTGGTTGGTCCAATCACTTCAAAAGACCGAAGCTCCATCAACTTGGATTTTTCAAAAGAAAAGTATAATGGTCTATTCTGTTATAAAACTCTACTGCAAATATGCTGTCTAGAGTCTCCTGGATAACATAATTCTCACCGAAGTGAAGCCCACGCCGTAGGTATGGTTTCTCGTATGATCCAAAAGCCGGGGTCGTGCGCGAGCGCCAAATTCTGGTAGCCAATCACAAGAACTGAATTTTGGTGTACCAAATACGCCTGCACACTACACAGTGAATAGAGAAAAAATCGAGTAAAGAAAAAATTTCAAAGGTTACAACGGCCTAGCAAGTCCATAATAGAATAAAAGATGTCCGCTCTTGCTTTCAGATCATTGAAGACTGGTCTTGGTTTGAAGAGTATGTTGAGAAGAAGCGTTTGTGAGATTTTGAGTGAACTTGGAGATGAATTATTGGGCATGACATGATCCTGGAGTGTGAAAACATGTATCAACAAATCAAAACTGATATGTTCCAATTGGAGTGCCAAAGGAATGGCTCGAGTTGCCAACTTATCTGAGTTTACTCAAGCTGTCACGGACGATACCATTTACGAAGACGTAGTACTAACCCGAATTTCTAGACTCTGTCAGAGCTCTTTCTTCCACCACCACCACCTTGTCTAACTACCAACAACCAGACTACTCGGCCTACTTGAACGGTAAGTCCTTTGAAAAGAACAGAAACTTCCAATACTTCATGGTTGGTTCCATGGGTTTGCTTGGTGCTGCCGGTGCCAAGTCCACCGTTGAAGCTTTCCTTTCTTCCATTGCTGCCTCTGCCGATGTTTTGGCCATGGCCAAGGTCGAAGTCAAGTTGAGCGCCATCCCAGAAGGTAAGAACGTTGTTGTCAAGTGGCAAGGTAAGCCAGTTTTCATTAGACACAGAACTCCTGAAGAAATTGACGAAGCCAACCAAGTCGATGTCTCCAAGTTGAGAGACCCACAAACCGACGCCGACCGTGTCCAAAAGCCAGAATGGTTGGTCATGCTTGGTATCTGTACCCACTTGGGTTGTGTTCCTATCGGTGAAGCCGGTGACTTTGGTGGTTGGTTCTGTCCATGTCACGGTTCTCACTACGATATCTCCGGTAGAATTAGAAGAGGTCCTGCTCCATTGAACTTGGAAATCCCAGCTTACGAATTCTCTGACGAAGAAACTTTGCTCGTTGGTTAAGCGACTTCCAATAACAACCCCTTCATCATCCACTAATAAAACACACCGCTAAAGTCATGTATAGGTAAACTAAATAGTTTTATATAAACGCATTGAATTGAAATAAAAACTTGTATACTTGAGAGCAGCTAAAGTTGACAGAACGCGTTTGGCATAAGTGTGGACTCCGGCTGTATTTCTCTTCCAAATTGACTCTGATGTTTCAACGAAGCAGTGTACCCGGTGAAACATCAGAGTTCGGGGAACCTAGTTAAGTTTTCTTGAAGAACTACATTGTGGCTACTACATATTTGTATTTGCTATTACTAAAACTTGATCGCCCAGAAATCTGTTTAAAACCACTCAGATTAGCACCAATATCACACAGAGCCTAAGAGCTCTTGCATAATTTGAGTCTACAAGTCTTGCGGAAGCAAATCCACACAAAATTACCACAACATTAGCAGATCTCATACAATTAATACATATCAATGGATACACATGAAAACTGTTGGAAACAACGTAGCTCTCTATCCCCATGGTTACCTGGTCCAAATGACAAGTATTTTGTAGCTTTGAACGCTTTTCCTGGATGCGGCAATACATGCACGGCTAACGATTACCAATCTTTTCTACTTATTGTAAGGAGTTGGTCCTACCAGACAACAATGCAAACGTTTCTGTTAGGTAATAAAGCTCTAACAACCTTCGACCTTACGAATCAGGCTTTTACGTTTATTTTGTTGTGGTTTGATTGGTGTCATACACTGGGGAAAGGCTAGGAGGCATTCCTGGCAAAAACACCTGATTCACCCGGCCACTAAAACTACTAGAAGCACTAACAAATACAAGAAGTAGAATCATACTGACTATTAGACTAACCTGGATAATATCCATTATTTTGAAATGTTAAACAAAGCCAGCTAGGATGGCTTTGTAAAGTATCACAGGACGCCATCAGTGGTTCTAGTTGAGCTTTTATAGCATGCAAACTTCCGAACTACATTCAACATTTAGCTTACCATACCATTTGAACCCCTTTAACACAAAGATGTGAGTCTCTAACTCGAATCTTAAGTTCCCCTCGATTTGGCTTGTAAAGGCTTCTTAGTACATTGTGTCCCATAGTCGCGCATGCCTTTGCTGGAGCGGTCCTATGTTGCAGGGGAACTAGCGCTGGCACACCATCAACCCATTCTGCCTAAGATGTGAAGAAATAAACCGTTTACTTGTCTCTGCTGTTTTTCTGCTAATGTTCAATCTATGTGTCTAGTGTCTTGATGAGCTTGCTGGTTTTAAGTGGAGAGCCAGATATTCTGAATTCTATTTAACAAGTCTACTAAGTGTATGCCCCTGAAATGCTCTGCTAGCCGGAGCAAGTTTGCCCTCCTAGCCGAAAATCACTATTTATCCTTACACCAGCTACACTCTCTCAGCTAATATCAAGATGGGCAATACGAATGGTATTAGTACTTTTCACATGTGAGTGCCTTTGGGCACCCCAGCAGTCTTTTTTAATTACTAGTTACCTGCAGCCGTTATAATATTCAGTCCTAATATCTCCATCTTATTGCTTTTAACCATCTTCTTACTTGTTGCTAGCTTTTATGTATTTGAAAAACCAATTGTCACCCCTCTTTACCAATTGCTTTTTTCAATTGCTGCAAAAAAAAATTCGCAACAATTTTGAGGAAATTCAACAGAAGTAGAGCAAAGAGGCATCATGCGCTCAAACAATCTTTTACAGAGCAGGTAAGAAGATATACACATTACCAAGTATACGTTGCAAAACTACAATAGGATAAGGTTGGCAAAGCCATTTATTATAAAACCCATTTTTATATCACGAACCTATATATATAAACCGATAACCGAAACTTATTCGAAATCATTAAACGTTAAAGACCTCAATCTTGGCCTTGCCCTTGTTGGCAGCAGTAACCACACAGAAGTTTGCGTCCAACAGCTTTTGGCCGTTGGAGATCCCGTTGAAACCAGTCTTGGAAGGATCGATTTCACAGGACAACCCGTTACATTCGCTATCGCTGTCACAGGTAATTCTAATACCGAAACTTGGAAGGACTCCATCAAAGTCTTGAATGTATTCAGGGTTCCAGCCGATCTTAACAAAAGTGTTACCGTTGGAATCAGTGTTAGCACCAGCAACGTAAGGAGCCCAGTTACCCTTAGCATCGGATTTCAGGCCCCAAACACAACCGTCCTTGGCAGAAGTACCAGGAGCGTTAACGTAGTAGTGAGCAGCAGTGCCGGCCCAGTAGTCAGGACCAGGGACAGCAAGAGGAGAGGTAGAAGAACCGTCGACAGAGGTTGGAATCAACATGGCTTCGTTACCTGGCAAGACGGTTTGACAGAAAGCAACTTCCTTGTCGGCCTTGTTGTCGACATCAACAGTTCCAGTACCGTCGACACAGTAAGGCTTGTCAGAGAAAGGCTTGGAAACGGTACCATCGTCGTTACAACGCAAACCCCCGTATTGGGATTGAGGGTAGGAGTAGGTGGTGGAACTTGGATCCCATTGGCTCAGCAACTTACCAGCTGGACAGGCGTATGGACAGTAGTTACCTGGGGTACATTGCTGGTCTGGAGACATGGCCCAACCAGCGTTACTGGAGCCTGGAGTGATAGCAACTAATCCTTCATCAGTAGGGAAAGAACAGGTGTTGGCTCTCTTGTTGACTAAAGGAGCGGAGTTGACAAAAGATGCGACTGTGATAAAGCCGATAAGATTGTTAAACAACATTTTTAAGGAAAGACTATTATTATAATAAAAGAATGTAAGGGGAGTGAAGGAAAGTAGTTGTTGGGATCAAGTTAAAGGAATGTAAAAGTTTGATGAAGATCAGAAACGACTACAGGATGTCCAATCTTATTTATATTAATTTTGGTTGTCTCTTTCCATCCTAAAAGTTTTTCACACATCCAAATGAGATCAAATCGGCACAATTGAAAAGTATAATCTGGATGCACCTAATGATTGCATAATTATTAGCGTACACAAACGCAGCGCCTACGGTTATTCTAGGCCGGCAAAGCCCGCCGCCCCTACTGGGAGTCAATACTGACTAATTTCCACTATGCACACCGAGTCGTTGTTACCGTTCTAGGGAAGAAAATATCATTGACATGGATGTGAACAAAAAATCTTTCACAGGAATGTTCATAACGTACCTATGACCGGGCATTAAGGTTATTTGTACTTTGACATATCGTAGCAATGTTAGTCTCTAGAGATTACTCGGCCTAGCGATACCTATCGTGGGGTGGGCTCGGGCATCGCCATCGTTGTGGGTGAAAAATGAAAAATTTCGCGGCCAAAGAAGAGTTCCAGCTTCAATGTAGTTCTCATGGGGGTCGAAGATGTCATCACTCACAGGCCGTTTTTTATGCACCATGGACTAAGATCGCTTTTGAAACCGTCGTCAATAACATTACTTTACCAGATACGGACTAATATGCATCTTTGTGGAGGGGGGATTTCTTTTTATCAGCCAAAAGAAAAGCTCGAGTCTAGAACCAACGGTGAATATTGTGTCAAAAAAGTGTATTTGGGTAACATTCGTATAGTGAAGTGTAATGTAGGGCGAGATTGAGTTGTGAAGTGAAGGCGCGGGATATCGAGAGGGAGAGGAGGTGAAAGAGTCAAGTAGTGTGTGCCCAAGGTCCTCGGTAGCAACTGATCCCATGACTGCAACGGCATTCTGCCAAAACTTTACTGTCTGCAGACTGCGGAATTAAAATTACAGCGGTTGCCTTTGGCTGCCGGTGGACTTTGGTGGTGATCTTTTCCTCTTTGGTTTTGCCTCTGGCAACCTTAGGATTGGGTTTCAGACTCTTTGTCGTAGGAGTGATATGCTAGTTCGCAATGAAATTTCAAGACATTTTGGTGTTGCATTGTATGATCGTGGCTGTACTTAATTTTACTTGGTATAGAACCAATAATGTCACACGACCCATTCAGAACTACCCTATTGTAGCTTGCCTCACTACCTACACCCCAATTCTACCGCATTGGTAGAGTCATCACGGGCAATTCACAGGCCAACTCATCTCGTGCCGTGGCCATTCTCCATGTATCGTACGGAGCAATTACAAAGTCATGTGTGAATCTAAGCTATAAGGTTACAGCCAATCACCGAATGCAAAACTGTAAATTAGGTTAACCCTGGTACCTGAAAGGAGCCAAAGCTGATCAAATTGGTACACACTTTCCGATATTGGGACCTGCTTAATTTGGTTATATGAAGGACAATAGTATTACGTAAGCTGCATGCATTGGCTACTGCACATAAAACCATCCCTATATGCAGTCAACTTTAAGAGCCGCTGCTCTGTGCAGGCCTAATAAATGGGCTAATAAAATTTACAGGTTAGCTGCGGCCGGTCATGTGCTAGCCGCTGCGTGATATACCGCACGTGTAACAAAAATACACGTGCAATTACACGTGCGTGTATAATGTGACCTACTGCACGTGCGACATTCTCTCTCGCGCTTCTTGTCTCGTTTTGATGTGTCTCCATATCTACAGACAATAGCATGAGCGGGTCAATAGTACGAGCCCTCAATTGGGATAACGGATATGAACAACAATTTCTTGCAGTGAATCCAATTGGAGATGAGGTTATACTATACCAAACAAACCACGAGGACCCTGGAACTCAAACCAATGACTTGATCAAGGTCAGTAATCGAGTGGGCTTCGAGAATATCCAATGTTCATCTTATCTATCTGTCAATCATGGTATCAGTGGTGTTGGTTCGATAAGTGGAATGATATCTATATTTGACATTACAACAGCATCATCTTCTATTCTCAAGTTGAGACCAAAACAGAACAGACCGTGTAATACCATCAGTTTCAACAACTCCAACTTGGTGGCCGCTGGGT
Source organism: Kodamaea fukazawae (assembly GCA_030572255.1). Lineage (NCBI taxonomy): Eukaryota > Fungi > Ascomycota > Pichiomycetes > Serinales > Debaryomycetaceae > Kodamaea > Kodamaea fukazawae. Next base: position 15,030 of record JAJLZQ010000027.1, on the reverse strand, counting down.
TTGATAAGGGAAGACAAGACAACTCCTTACACATATGGAACATAGAACATTATTCAAGAAGCAGCACAAATGATCATATTAAGAGACCGTTGAGTACATATTTGCCTAATGAAGCTATATTATCTGCTACATTCTATCCAGACTTGGCAAACAACTTGGTGTGTGGTTCCTACAAATTCTTGCGTGAGATAGATTTACGACAAGACACTCCAGTGTTTCAAATGGCTAGTAAATACACCTTGGGGTTGACTATTGATCATTTCCATAACCACTTTTTCCATTCCTTTAGTGAAGACGGTTCTCTTGCCATCTGGGATAGAAGAAAGTTGTCAAGTGGAGGGCTTTCCAAACAAAAGGGAGGATCTTCCGAGGCACCTGTTCTTCAATTTAACAAGCTCTTGAGTGATACGTCCTCGCGGAAGAACCACAATCCATGTGTCAGATATTCCACCATTCGTCCTGGTGAGTTTGCAGCGGTATTCAACGGAGACTTAATTAGAAGATGGGGAACGGCCATAGTGCCAGCAGCTGAACCAACTTCCATTGGAGCTGCAACTTCGATGGCACAATTATCTGGAACAAACGGAACGTCGGCGGCTGCCTCCACCAATTCTGCCACCAATGCTGCTAATGCAGCTGCCAATCGTTTGACCAAAGAATTCACAATCTTGCAAAGTTTGAAACAGCAATCAAGTCAGTTATACAAACCCCAAGAGGAATCCTTGTTTGTTTCTTGTGTTTTGGATGTCAAGACAGACTACGAGCGTGTTGTCTCGTTTGACTATTCTCCAGATGTCTCCTTAAACACGTCAACCAACTTTGTATGCATGAGGCAATCTGGTAGTGTTTTCAGAATGCCAGTTGTTGAGCTGATTGAAGCTTTAACATTTAACTCGTTTAATGAGTTTACAATTGCCGGAACTGAAGGGGCATTAACAAAATTCGTCGACGATAGAGATTTGGTCAAGCCGAGTGCAAATGGGCCAATGTCGATCAATGGGGATGCTTTGAATGAGCTCGACCCATCAACTACAAGATTAGGAGACCTTCAACTACAGGATGATGTGCGCAAATACAGTGCTGCTGAATCCTCAGAAGTTGACTCTACTCTTGAAGACGAATCGGTTGCTGGAATCCACTCCGATCCAAGAAACCTGATGGGACTTGAAGAATACGACGATGACTTTATCTCTCCGCTGAAATTCTTGGAGGCTCTGAACATTATAAGCAATGATATATGCTCTTCCATTAGAAAAAGAGCACATCTCGGATACGGGATTGATCCGGAAAAGAATATCCGAGTCTTGAGCAACATGAATGTACTCGATAATCAACAATTTTTGAGAAACACCTGGAAATGGTTGGTTTTAGCAAAGAAGTCGTTGGATAAGGGAACGATGATCCTGGAAGGAATTGATTTGGGGTACCAAGGGGTGTTGGGTATCTGGAAAGGATTAGAGGACTTGAACAAGAGTCATGTTGCCACGACCGATGAGCCTGTGACAGATCAATTGGTGGCACAGGCAGTCAAACAGATTGTGCTGTCCAAGGGTAAGAAAACCGCAGGTATCAGCATCACTAGCAATAGTGAACACAAGGCTAAACGGAAGCTCTGTCTTATAGTGTCTGGCTGGTACCTCACGGATGCAGAGTTTGATGAAAAGTTAAAGGTTTTGGTTGATTTGGGATTTACAGAAAAAGCAGCGGGATGGGCTGTATTCCACGGAGATGTTCCTCGAGCCATAGACATCTTGGCCAACTCGTCCAAGGAAAGATTAAGGTTGATGTCCACAGCCGTTGCCGGGTACTTGGCATACAAGAACGACTCTGTCAACAGTCCATGGAAGGACCAATGCCGCCGGATGGCGCTGGACTTGGACGAGCCATACTTGAGGGCGATTTTTGCATTCATTGCCGACGGCGATTGGTGGGACGTGTTGGACGAACACTCGCTTCCACTTCGTGAGAGATTGGGGGTAGCGTTGAGGTTCCTCTCCGACAAGGACTTGAGCGTTTACTTAAACCGGGTGGCAGACACCGTTGTTTCCAAGGGAGAGTTGGAGGGGTTGATTCTTACGGGGATCACGCCCAGGGGGATTGACTTGTTGCAGAGTTTTGTTGACCGGACCAGCGACGTGCAAACGGCAGCACTCATCTCTGCGTTTGCATGCCCAAGGTACTTTGCAGACGACAGGGTCAAGCACTGGGTGGACTGCTACCGCCACTTGCTCAACTCGTGGGGCATGTTCAGCGTGCGTGCCAAGTTTGACGTTGCGCGGACCAAGTTGCTGAAGACGTCTGAGGGACAGGTGATACTCCGGGCATCCCCCAAGCAGGTGTACTTGCAGTGTATCCGATGCAACAAGAACATCGGCAGGCCCAAAGCAGGCGCCAACGGGCTCCACGCGGGTGCAGGGCCGGGCGTGGTGCCAGGAACCAGCGTTGGCACCCCCGGAAACACACAGGTGATGTTGAAGCAGTTCAACAAGTTAAGCTCCAAGACCCACAACACGGGCATCTTGAGCGCTTGCCCCCACTGCGGATCGCCACTTCCCAGATGCTCCATCTGTCTTCTCAATCTTGGGACGCAGCTTCCCTTGGAGCCTAGCGACAGGTTGCTGGAGCTCACCATGGCCAACAAGTTGGAAAACAAGTTCCGTGAGTGGTTCAGCTTCTGCTTGAGTTGCAATCACGGCTCTCACGCACACCACGCTGAGGAGTGGTTCTCCAAGCACTACGTGTGCCCTGTTCCAGATTGTAACTGTCGGTGCAACGCCAAGTAGGAAGACTTAGGTCTGGAGTGTTCATGTTGTGTGCCTTGTACATCCATGCGTATGCATGCTGGTGAATCTATAGTGGTGTTTCAGTACTGGTGTATCTGTACTGGTGAATCTATACTGTGTTTTTACCGGTATATCTATTCTGGTGTTTCAATACTGGTATATCTATACTGGTGTATCTCTCCTGGGTATCCATACTGGGTATCTATACTGGGATCTATACTGGTATATATATACTTGTGTATTCATACTGGTGTGTCATGCTGTATCCCACTGGTGTATCCTTACATCCCTGGTGGTGCACCGTTGTTGGTCCCTTGTACATCCCTGTTGGTGCATCCTTGATCCCGTTAGTGGTTCAAACTACTCCTACACAGCTCCACCATCTTACGATATATAAGGTTTAAGGGATCATCGACACGCATCTTTATCCCGCATATCTAAATAAACGCAGCCCTTCGTCAAACAATAACTCCACACATAAACTTCACACTACCAACATACAGCTATCTCATGCTGATGGTGCGCTCCATCACACTACTCCAAGAGCTCTGCTTAGACAATTGCCATTGCAACAGAAGCTTCGCTACCTTACTTTTCTTGGAAATAGCCCACTCTCGTGCACTCTTCGCTTAACCTTTTGTACTTAAACTATTACCTAGAACGTATGTTTACTCATTGGTTGTTCTTCGCCCAGTCCTTGGGCTCCTAAGGCTGGCGGTCACATGACGTTTATTTTTGGGTTATATGTTAGCCCGTTTGCGTACTTTTTCGGTTCTCCACCAACAATCTCCAGACCCTCTAGGAGACAAGCACACCACGGCGTAGCGACACCGCAAAGGCTATCGACACTAGACCACGGCCAACCAACCCTGACTCCTCTACTCTATACACTCTGTAGCGCCCACATCATCCCCTCTTCCCCCTTGTCATGTGGCTCGTACACCGTCGTTCACTCACAGTGAAGGAGGAGGCGCCTTTTGTCGATTAGGTTTCTTTGTGCACCTTTTTTCTCTTTCCTGAAAACAACCAAGCTGTTTTTTTTTTATATTATAGGAACTGATTTGTTTATCTAGTTGAGAGAGAGAATACATTGGTTGTTTTATAGAGCGATAGAACGATCGAAGCATGTCACAAGCACCGAACGGCAATGATGATGTCTTGAACGACATCAACGGGAAAATCGAGAGGGAAATCAAGCTCATTCAAGGGTTTCAAGCGTTAAAGAAGAAAACAAACAACGCCGAGGTGATCCAACGATGCAACACACAAATCAGAGAGACGCAATCCAACATCGATTTCCTCCAGGAGCAGTTGAGGAAGATCAAGATCTCGAGGGTCAGCAACGATCCCAGTTCGCCCGACAGACGAGGCAACAGCGACGGTGTGGCCAATTCCGGCGACCAGCGCCCTATCTACTCACGCTTTGATCTCGTCAAGTACGACTGCCCGTCCTTGGGCCACAAGATCCAGCACATGTTGCAGCAATTGCAGTTCAAGTTGCAGGTTGAAAACCAGTACCGGGAGGCCAACGAGAAAATCTCCCACTTGTACCTCATGGACGGCGACCGCCTGTCCTCGAACGCAGCCGAGGACGGCCGCCAGGAGGCAGACCAGCGCATCCAGTTGCTCAACAAGGCCTTGCGCAAGTACCAGAACATCCACGTCAACGTCGAGGACATCACCCGTGACTTTGAGCTTGTCTCGACCCCCAAGCACGCCAGAAAACCCCTCAACGGGAAGTTGACCGTGGGCATCACCTGCATCCGTGACGTCGACCATGTGGCCCTGCCTATGCTCTCGAGAAAACCAGAAACTTTTGTCATTATCAAGGTGGATGACGTCGAGAAGGTGAGAACCAAGGGCTCGAGAAATGGCAAGTGGAACGAAGAATTCACTTTTGACGTGGATAAGGGTCACGAAATCGAATTCCTGATTATGGACAAGTCGGGCAACAGTATGGTTCCTGTCGCCGTCAACTGGGTCCTCTTGTCGGACATTACAGAAGAAATCCGTAAGCGTAAGGTGGCCAACGAGTTGGGCTCCAGTGGTTGGCAGCTGGCCAACAACTTACAGCAGACGGGCGAGCCTGGCGACCTCACTGGCGGTTTCAATCAGACTGCCGCTCTCGGAAGCGGCTTGAACCCAAACGACAGTGTGATTCACGGTGATTCAACCTCTCCTTCTGCCAGAGAAGATGGCAATGACAACCAAAAGATCCAGGTCAACGCTTGGCTCAGTTTGGAGCCGGTTGGTCAAATCTTGGTTAGTCTTTCCTTCCAAAAGACAAACAAGCCCGGAAAGCAGTTTATGGGTGGTTTGGGCCGTCACGGTGCCATTCGTCAAAAGAAGGAAGAAGTGTTCGAGCAACACGGCCATCAATTTGTTCAAAAGCAATTCTACAACATTATGTCCTGTGCATTATGTGGAGAGTTTTTACGTTATACTGGGTACCAATGTCAAGACTGTCGGTTCCTCTGTCACAAGAAGTGTTACCAAAAGGTGGTTACAAAGTGTATTTCCAAATCATCCACCGACTTTGATGACGAAAAGTTGTTGAATCACCGTATTCCTCACAGATTCGAACCCATCACAAACCATGGTACCAAATGGTGTTGTCACTGTGGTTACATTTTGCCATGGGGCCGTAAGAATGTTAGAAAGTGTACAGAGTGTGGTGTCATGTGCCATACACACTGTACCCACTTGGTTCCTGACTTCTGTGGTATGTCTATGGAAATGGCAAACAAGATTTTGATGACCATCAAGTCGACCACACCGGGCAAGACTCCAGTTAAGGCGCCAAGAAAGTACCAACAGTTGAAGAACCAAGACTTGCCAGCGCAATTAACCCCACTGGAAATGTCATCCTCCATGACTGCGTCGAATCCTCCTTCCATCACGATTTCAAAGAGTGCTTCCGAGTCACAATCCAATAATACCATGGTGAATGATTACGATGACCCATATGAATCGAGATTGCCTACCTCGACCTCCAACAAGTACCAGGAAGAGGTTCAATATCAAGGAAGACGTGGACCACATGACGAACAAAGAAGTGCTCAGGAGCAATATAAACAGATTCAAATGCAACATCAACAAAAGCAGCAACAACAGCAGCAGCAACTGCAATTGCAACCACAGCAGCAATATCCATATCAACTGCAAGCGCAACAGCTGCACACAATGCCACCTCACCAACATAAACTTTCATACGATGACTACTCCTCCAGCGACGACGGCCAGAAGGGAGACCAGTTCCAGAACTTTGACTACACTAATGCTCAAACACAGCTGCATTACGCTTCGGACGCTGACGTTACCAGAAAGCAACCAGTCGACGTCCAGGCTGATCCACTTCATGAACAGCAAACGCATCAAACAAAGGAAGCTCAACAACAGCCACAGCAAGCAGTCACTGCTCCGCCAGCTCAAAAGCAAAGACGCCGCAGAAGAAAGGTTGGTCTTGATGACTTCCAGTTCTTGGCGGTTTTGGGTAAGGGTAACTTTGGTAAGGTCATGTTGGCCGAGTCCAGACACACTCAAAACCTCTGTGCTATCAAGGTGTTGAAGAAGGACTTTATCGTTGAAAACGATGAAGCAGACAGCGTCAAGTCGGAGAAGCGTGTCTTCTTGACTGCTAACAAAGAAAAGCATCCATTTTTGTTGAACTTGCATTGTTGTTTCCAAACAGAGAACCGTATCTACTTTGTCATGGAGTACATTTCTGGAGGTGATTTGATGTGGCACATTCAAAAGTCCCGTTTCTCGGCACGCCGGGCCAAGTTCTATGCTTGCGAGGTGTTGCTTGGGCTCAAGCACTTTCACGACAACGGTATTGTCTACCGTGATTTGAAGTTGGATAACATCTTGTTGACCACGCAAGGTCACATCAAGATTGGTGACTATGGTTTGTGTAAGGAGAACATGTGGTTCAAGAACACCACCGGTACCTTCTGTGGTACTCCCGAGTTCATGGCTCCGGAGATTATTGCCGGGAAACAGTACGACCGCAGTGTTGATTGGTGGGCGTTTGGTGTGTTGTTGTTCCAAATGCTCTTGTGTCAGTCTCCGTTTAAGGGTGACGACGAAGACGAAATATTCAATGCCATCGAGCACGATGACGTCAAGTACCCCATCAGCATGCCACGTCAAACGGTGTTGGTGTTGCAAGCGTTGCTCACCAAGGACCCCGCCCAGCGTCTCGGTTCGTCGGAGAGAGACGCCGACGAAATCATGGAACACCCATACTTTGCCGACGTCAGTTTTGACGATGTGTTGAACTGCCGCATCCAGGCTCCATACTTGCCGGAAATCACCTCTGAGCACGACTACTCCAACTTTGACCTGGAGTTCACGTCGGAAACCCCTAGATTGACTCCTGTGGACACTGTGCTCACGTCGGAGATGCAAGAGCAATTCCGTGGCTTCTCCTACATCCTGGACAACGCTACCATTTGATTACATTCAGAGACCTGAAAAAAAAAAGCTTTTGCTTTCTCTTGACCTCCAAAATACCAATAACGTATTGGCTTTTTTGGCTAATTATCAAAATGTGTATAAAATTCTATAAACATGCCTAATATATATCTAGAACATGAACTCTCACGTAAAATGTATAGCAACAATAGCAGTCAACCAACTAAAATCAGGTACAAAAAAAAATCAAAATGCAGTATTAAAAGTATTATGCAAAACAAGATGTAAGTTTCGGAAAGGTGACAAGCGCAAAAGGCGTTGAACCTTGAGGACTTAAATGGAATTGGTGCGGAATTCCGTGTGTTTGGAAAGTCGAGCTACTGGATCATGAAAGTTCTGGTGAAGTTACGCCAGTAGCAGGGAAAGTAAGTCACCTGTGGGACACATGCAATGGATAGGTAAAGGACGGAGCTAGAACGGCAGCAAGCAACCAACGTGGTAGCCGGTATGAAGCATGGCGTCTAGCAATGCTTGGAGTTTGGATAGCAACCTCACAACTTTGAGTGAGTTTCGGAAATGTGCACACAAAAGGCAGAAAACGCCAAATGAGTGATGACAGGTGCCAACGAGATGGGCAACAGATGGAAAAGCGCAATGCTTAGACTATGACACAGCAACCGTCGGTGGACTTTTTGGAGGCCTCAGACTTCTTGACTCTTCTGTACTGCTTCTGGTGCTGGTTGTGGGCGGGTTTCGGGTCGATGGCCCTTGTAGCGGGAGGGTCCGCCACAGGGGAGGCGGACACCGCCACATCGTCGTAATCAGCTTTGTCTTCCTTTAAAGGTTCGAAACCGTGATGAGTTTCGTTGATGGTGGATTCCTCCATGATGACGGAGCCCCTGGATAACACACTCTTGGCGGACTTTTTGGACTGTTTGATGAGGGACAAGTAGTTGATCAAGGGCTGGAAGGCCTCGTCAATGTTGAGGCCGTTCCAGGCCAGCGTTTCGATGTACTCGATGGCACCGATGGTGTCTGCGAGGCGGCGGGCCTCCTCGTTGGACACCTCACGGTCCGAGATGTCGCCCTTGGTGGCGATCAACATCAATGGCGGCATGTCGTCCTCCCCTCGTACGCGCAAACAGGTCTCGTAGAGGTCCTCCACGGCAACAAAGGACTCGTAGTCGTCAACGGCAAACACAAATACAAACGAGAGCGTGTTGCCTATCTGCTTCCTCTTGGAGCTCAGGTAGTACTCCTGGGAGGCGTCCGTGTCGAGGATGGTGTACTCGGAATAGCTGTTGTTGTGGTTGATTCGCTTGGTAAACAAGTCCTCAATCAGCAGCTCGGTATCCATAAACTTGTTGTGGAGGTAGTAAAGTACCAATGCCGATTTGCCCGTCTGCTTTGCCCCGAGGACACAGATGTCGTATCCTTGCTCCAATGCTGTGAGTGGATTCATGGTCATGATAACGATAACTCCTTAATTTTTTTCTCTCTCTTTTTGATTTGGAATCCAGGAAAAGGAAAAATAAAAATCTAGCTCAGGCTTGAACAAGGGAGATGAGAATCGGTTTTATATTCTTTTAAACGCCGGAAAAGTTTGTGTAAGGGTTCTTTAGGAGTATTCGCGTCAAGAAGCCTTTTGGGTGTCTAATGCATATGTAACTTTGGGGAGAGTTGTAAGTAGACTTCCTTTTTTTTTTTTTGTCATCTTGTTAGATTCCCAGCGGAATTTCTTTTTTTTCGCCTGCGTCCAACGTCTTTTTCTAGTTTCTTTTGCAGATGGTGCCCCTTTTTTAGATAAGATCGGGAGTAGGAGACCAGACAGGGAGATTGATCTACAGGGTCTTGGGTGTCGAATAAGGTTTGCCAGGGACCGGGTGCACGCCCGCGGCACGCTGGCGGCGCCATAGCGACACCGCCAGCCTGAGACATCGTATGTTTGGTATGGGCTGTTTCGATTCAATCAAGCCATCACAAAAGAAGGAAAAAAAACGATAGAGGCAAGAAAAAAAAATATATCGTTTCCGGAGTAGGGTTTTCTACCAGATGCGGTTAGCCGGCCGCCTACATAAACAAGTGTTCGCTGCAGAGCTGGTGACATCAGTGGCACAATCCACTGCAGAGTGAAGGAAATGTGTAGGGAAGGAATGGGAATCATGTGGGCAGCATAGGCAGCATCTAGTCGGCATTGTACACACACGGGAGTGACACCATGCTACTCCACCGGAGTATCTGGTGTCGGGGGGTGCAAGCACGGTTGGGAAACGGTCAGAGTGTTTCAGATCACCACGGTTTGCAAATAAGCTTTCGGGCATGTTTGTTCTCCACTCGACGAATATTATTTACCAGCCTTTGCATGGTAGAGTTTAGAGCGGACCGGCAGCTGGCTTCGGGCTTGTAGCACCTCCGTGCTGCTCGCTCCGATGCTCGCTCTCTCTGCCTCCCATCTCACGAGTGCAAAACTTTGCGGCAGGTGGCATGTGGTGCAAACATCCCTCCGCTCCGGCCTCCCTCTATTGTCCTGCTCATCTCCCCTTAACGGCTGCAAAGCAGAAAAACAGAAAAAAAAATATTTGGTGTGGCTGAACGCTTGCATGGCCTCTAAGCCGTGGAAGACTGGGGATGACTCATAACTCGACCTCGGGGTTTGGGCCAGCGCAGCAGGGCTGTGCTCCAGGCTAGCCCAACGGCGGGTGCTGCAATGGCCGTTGGAGCGGCATGCCCAGTTGCGCTGCGTCGCAACCGCTCCTCCCTCCGAAAAGCCGAGTCGGACATGTCGGTTCCAGGCTCGGGTTCCTGGTACAGTGAGGAAGTTGAGGCATCACCACGAAACAAAAGCCTCCCCCAATCAAGAAGAAAAAACGAAGTCGTGATGTGTAGCTCCTTTGCAAAACGGTGTGATCGAAAACAGCATCTCTTAGCGGAACGTTCGACGGCTTAAATGTGACATTGAAGCACAGACGTGACAGAGTTGCTTGCTGTCCCGAGGCCCTTGTCAGGTGGGCAGAGCAAATGCACCCTCACTAATGTGCCCAAGGAGTGGTGGCTTGATCGTGTCTGTCAGCAGGGCTGAGTAGGTACAGTCTGGAACGGCTCTAGATTCGGATCCAACGCAGGCGATTTCCTTAACAGGGGGTTCCTTTGCGCTTTCGTTGGCTGCAATTTTGTCCTCCATCCTCCGTTGGCTGCAATTTTTATCTGCCACCCCCAACCTCCATTGGCTGCAATTTTGTACACCTCCAACCTCCCTTTAGCCGATCCTCCCTTCATCCTGTGTCTCCTGATCAGACCCCCTTTCTGACATATTTCTTGACCTAGCGGCTATCTCGGTCTTGTATTAGCGAGCTGCGTCGATTCCTACATCTCAGGCACGTCTGGAGGTGTTACGAGTGGTTAGTAGCTTGATATTGCACCACAACCAGAGGGTGCTCCTGGCACGCCCAATCACTTCCCGAACACCATCTATACCTAAGTATAATCATTTGAGTCGGGAGGTACGCCCGATCACTTCCCCAACACCATCAGCTATCAATTCTATACCTAACTATTCATTTGAGTGGGGAGGTACGCCAAACTCACTTCCCTACACCATCAGTTACCTATTCTATACCTAACTATTCATTTGAGTGGGGAGGTACGCCAAACTCACTTCCCTACACCATCAGTTACCTATTCTATACCTAACTATTCATTTGAGTGGGGAGGTACGCCAAACTCACTTCCCTACACCATCAGTTACCTATTCTATACCTAACTATACTCTGAGCAGGAGGTACAGCCAAAATCACTTCCCTACACCTTACCAATCATCTTTATCTATTCTATACCTAACTATTCATTTGAGTGGGGAGGTACGCCATCACTCCCCAACACCATCAGTTATCTATTCTACACCTAACCATACTCTCAGCAGGAGGTACGGCAAAACTCTCCCCTACACCTTACCAATCATCTTTATCTATTCTATACCTAACTATAATTATTTGAGTCGGGAGAAACAGCCAAAATCACTTCCCTACACCTTACCAATCAGTTATCTACTCTATACCTAACTATAATCTTCATCATCCGAGTCCAAATATTGGGCGTAGTCGTCCACAGAAGCAAAAACAGGCAAGTTCTTGAGCTTCTTCTTCTTCTTCTTTTTGCCGTCATCCTCATCGTCGTCGTCTCTAGAACGCTTGGTGGTGGTTTCCAGACTAGACTCGCTGCCGGACTCGTTGTCGGATTCATCGTCGAGCTCCACTTCGTCACTGAGCTCGTCGTCTTCGTTAATACCAAACATTTCTTGTTCGTCCTTGTCAAAAGTGGTTTGAGCATCAACAAAGTCGTCTTCGTCACCCTCTTCAAAGTCGTCCAAGTCTTCTGGAAGCGTGCCTTCTGGCAAGTTGGCAAGATCTTCGTCGTCGTCTTCGGACATGGAGAAGTCGTCGTCACTGAAGTTTAAGTTGTCGTCGGACTCGGCTTCAATCTCAGGCTTGGACAGAACAAGAGCGTTCCAAACCTCTTGATCGTGCATCTCCATGGCTTCCTCCTCGTCGCTTGGAAGATCCTCCTTCTTGGCAATGATCTTTTCTTGCTTTGTGGAGAAGTATTGGTAGAAGAACTGCTCGTCGGGTCTGACTTGACTGGCCTTCTTGGCCAACCAGTCCACGGTATTCACAGGCACCTGTTGGTCAATAACACCGGTGGCTCTGACCAAGAGAGACCCAGTGTGTGCACCTCCCAAAGGTTGCATGATGGAGTCACCCTTGGTTGACGCCTTGGCCTTGGGGTTCTTGTACACAAATCTGTCCAAAAAGTGTGCCAAGGTGAATAATCCCAAGTCTGGCTTAGGTTGAACTTGACCTTGCAATAAGGCCTGTGCGTACACGGCAACCGTTGGGTGGAAGTGGTCCAAGAACTGGTTCAACTCCCACAACCCAGTCTTGTCAGCGTTGGCAAATTGTGGGTCTCTCTTTCTTGGGTCGTATATTTGTGGTTTGGATTCGTCCCCTTCTTGTGCTGCTTCTGGCTTGTATTCTGTGTTCTTCAGGAGAAGCTTCTTGATGTCTGGGAAGATCTTAGACAACTCCATGAGCAAGAACAACATACCAGCAATAGCACCGACATTCAACCAGTGAGAACACACTTGCAAGATTCTCTTGACAAATGCAAGCACTCTGGCAGAGTTCTTGGTGTCAGCCTTTAACGACTTGAACAAAAGGTTCAAGTAGATACCTTGCTTGGAAGATTGAACCAATCTTGGGTCCAAGAGCGACTCGTACAAGGTTCTGTAGTATCTGGCAGAGTCCAAACCTTGTTCGGAGATGATGTGGTTGACCAACACAAGCGCCTGCACCGACGTGTTAAAGTTGGTGGAGTGTGTGATCTTGAATAAGGTGTCTAAATGCTTTTGGTAGGTTTCGCTAGGAAGGTTGGAGAATGGGAAGGCTCTATTCAACCCAGTAAGCAATGCAGAAAACAACTTGGTGTTTCTTTCGTCCACAAGTTCACTTTCATCCTTTTCCACAACCTTGACGGACTTTCCTCCCTTCTTCCCCTTCTTGGACCCCTTTCTCTTGTCTTTTCTACCCTTGGTGGATTCACCAATGGTTTTGTCTTGGCCCTTCTTTTCAAAGGCGTTTCCTTCAACAAGAACCTTCTCGAACAAAGCAAAGTAGGTCTTGACCAAGGAGTTGGCCAACTCAGGCTCACGTCTGGTAAGAATGGTTTGGTTCAAACAGGTGACAGCGTAGTATTGTGCAGTGTACTCAGTACCAGTCTTAAAGACAGTATCGATGACAGAGTCGGTGACAATTTGCTTCATGGCTGGATGTGCCTGTTCCAATTGCAAGATTTGGTGAGAGGTCTTGGCAGCAACCTTGTTGTCGGCGTCACCCAACTTGTTGACACCCAATCTCAACAAGTTAGCTTCTTGTTCTGGCTTGGCTTTAAGCAAGTCAAACAAATGGGAAACAACATTCATTCTAACGTGCAAAATAGGGTCGTGACTCAAGGATTCCAAAATGGAAACTAACTTGAAGTACGACTTCTTGATGTGATCTTCAAAAACAGCAATGGCCAATTGGACGTCGGTCATGTCCTTGGAGAGCTGCTGCTTCTCAAATGCAACTAACTTACGGTCAGGCAACAACCCGTTAACCATCAAATCCTTCATGGCGTTAATGGCTTGCAAGGACGCAGTTCTAGACTTCTTTTCACAGTATCCAAGCAAGGTGTCAAAGGCCTTCATGTTATGCAATGGTGCTTCTTGGACCAACAATGTCAATGCAGAGATTTTATCGTTCAATGTACCTTCAGACAAGATTTGGGACAAAAACTTTCTTTGGGATGTGTTGGAGGCAAATTCTTCCAAGTAGGTCTTGTTTTCGGTATCGATGATCTTTTGGGCACGTTCGAGAAGACGTTCACGGGCAAATCTGTCCAACTTTTCGGCGTTTTCAATAGCTGGCACCTTGACGTTGTACCAGTCCACTCTAGGTTCGACCTTTAACTTATCGGAGTTGACTGAGGAGAGGTTGGTGATCTTATCGGAGGCTTTTGGTTTTGACAAGTCAACCTCTTTCACTTGGATCGAGGAGTCGGAGTCCTCACTTTCGTCGTCTTCTTCCTCCTCTTCTTCTTCCTCTTCTTCCTCCTCCTCTTCCTCCTCTTCCTCTTCCTCCTCTTCCTCTTCCTCCTCTTCCTCCTCTTCTTCTTGCTCTTCCTCTTCATCTTCTTCTTCCAATTCAGGAACATCCTCTTCATCAGAAACAACAGGAACCTCTCCTCCCAAACCAATTCCCTTCATGAAGGAGTTCAAGTCTGCTGCAAAATTCTTGTCTAAGCTGCCAGTGGCTTCGACTTCCTCTTCGCTTTCGTCTCCAACTTCAACATCATTAATCAACTTCAAGTCTTCTTCAGTAGCACCCAAAGCAAGAGCTTCACGGCGCAATGCGTCTTCTTGGTCGTCTTCCTCGTTCTTCTTCACCTTCTTGTCCTCCTTCTTGTCCTTCTTATCCTTCTTGTTCTTCTTGGAGTCCTTTTCAGGTTTTGGGTCCACCTTCTTCTCAACCTTCTTTTCCTTCTTCAGGCTCTTTTTGTTCAGATCCGTCATTTTACTGGAGATCTTGTCCTTCAAGGAAGCCAAGTTCAACTTACTAGCGTCCATGGCGTGTTGTAGAAGTGGAGTATCTTGTATGAGCTTTAATTTTTTGCAGTCTCATCTCCAGGCTCATCGAAAAATTAGCGTAGGGCATCACGTGCACTACGTCAGAGTATACGAAGTTGATCTAGCTCCCTGGCGGTCCCTTCTTTGGCGATTCTACCGATAAAGAGGAGACTGTGAGGTTTGGTGGTTGGTGATGAGTTCAAAATTACAAAAGGTATATTTTACTAAACGATATTTATGTATTATGATTTGTATTATTTAGTCAGAAGTCTTTTGAGTACCTCTCAACAAACCGGTTCTTCTAGCGGCAATCAAACCAGCCTTTTGACCGGCAACAGCACCTCTAGAAATAGTAGAAGCCTTACCAATGTGTTGATGGTTACCACCACCGTGAGGGTGATCAACTGGGTTCATGGCAACACCTCTGGTCTTTGGCCAAGAGTTTCTCTTAACCTTGTACTTGTGGAAAGCTCTACCAGCCTTCAACAATGGCTTATCGATTCTACCACCACCGGCAACGACACCGATGACACCTCTGGCGTCAGAGGACAAGACCTTCTTGGCACCAGATGGCAACTTGACTCTGGTCTTGTTTTCGTCTGGGTTGTGACCAATAATGATAACGTAGTTACCAGAGGTTCTACCCAAAGCACCTCTGTCACCTGGCTTTTC